>SZWC01011270.1:37949-62521 GCA_023375785.1 Penium margaritaceum
AAGGTCGAGAGGGAAATCGATGAACCCTAGAATCAAAATCAATGATTCTTGCATCGGTTCAGGGCCTACGCCTAGGCGGGAGCCCCATCACGTTATCAATGGAAACAGACTATCGTAATCAGAAAGACGGATAGCTGTGGGGGATGCTCTTGAGGATGCAGTGAACCTGCAGCAATCTCGCAGAGCCGTGCAGCGTCCCGAGCAACCGTTTGCTTTGCTCTGCTATCGCAGCATCACCTTGCCTGCTCGCCCTTCTCTCTCTCTCTCAACGGCGCTGCAAGCGAAGTTGTTGCAGGTAGAGTCGTGTGCCTTCCGTAGCCGAGGGGCAGTGTTCGTGCCGGCCCCTTTTCCAAGGGAAGCCTCACTTCACGTCCAAGGGATGGGTCGACTCATCCCCTTCGCCTCTCTGCCGCTTCGCATCATCCCTCCCGACAAGCGGCAGGGCATCACGGAGCTCATCTTCCGCACCATTCCCTCGGCCACCAAGGTGCGGTGGAAAGGTTGAGGGATGGAGGGATGGAGGGATGGAGGGATGGAGGGATGGAGGGATGGAGGGATGGAGGGATGGAGGGATGCAGTGCATGAGCAGTTGGTCTGTCCCAGGGCAACGGCGCAAGCAAAGGCTCATGCGGCTGTTTGCTTGCCTGTGTGCAGGCGAGTATCTGTATCTTTAAAGCGCTTTGCAAAGCGTCTTAAAGACATCAAAAAGGAGTGTGTCTGTGCTTTTGGACACTTGTGCTATCATCCCCTCACCCCCGCCCCCCTCGTCCCTTCAGCACCGCCCCCCTCTCCCCTTCACCCCCTTCCGGCCTCTCCCCATCATCCCCTCAATCCCCCTTCCCCCTCACTCTCCTCACTTCCTCTCGTTCACCCCACCCCTCTCCGCCTCACCCCTTGCCCCCCNCCCCCCCCCCCCCCCCCCCCCCCCCCCCCCCCACCGTTTGCTTGCCTTCCCTCCCCCCCATCCCTGCTAACTTCCTTCGCTCCACCTCCAGCAGAGGTGGAGCGAAAGAAGCCGTCATCGAATGGTGGGCTCCTCATGTCACCAGAGCCGAGCAAGGAGTGTCCACAGTTTGTCGCGACGAGTATCCACTCGGCACCTATCCCTGCACACACAGAAACCTCAACGAAGTGATGCCAAGGCAAGTGGCTGCAGAAGCGTCCACAGTGGCGACACCACTCGCTCCACACTTAGTCTGTGCCTCGGTCTGTGCCTCGGTCTGTGTCTTCGTATGTGCTGCAGTCCTCCCTTCTTGAGCAGCTGCGGCCTCTGGCCTACAGCTGTGGTTGTGAGAGCGCGGGGTCTTGATGGAGTTTCCACTTCATGTTAGCCTCGTGTCGTTTCCTCTCAGAGATGAAGAGAAAGCAAAAAATTTCTAGCTGAAAACAACGGCACGGCGATGTTCAGCTTCTCTCCCTGTACAACCCGCCGTTTTTCAAGATAAGGCGCCTGACCAAGGCCTGCAGCACTGCCTTCACGCGTTACCGCCTTCACACGTTACCGCCTTCACATGTTACCGCCTTCACACATTTCCGCCTTCACACATTTCCGCCTTCACACATTACCGCCTTCACACATTACCGCCTTCACACATTACCGCCTTCACACATTACCGCCTTCACACATTACCGCCTTCACACATTACCGCCTTCACACATTACCGCCTTCACACAGAAATTTTAATCCTTCACGCCTTAGACATCTTCCTCGTATGCGAGCATCCTGACGGCCAGGCCAAGTTCTGATTAAAATTTCTCAAGCGTTTTGCAAAAGAGATTCTAATCCTTCACGCCTTAGACGTCTTCATCGCATGCGAGCATCCTGACGGCCAGGCCAAGTTCTGATTAAAATTTCTCAAGCGTTTTGCAAAAGAGATTCTAATCCTTCACGCCTTAGACGTCTTCATCGCATGCGAGCATCCTGACGGCCAGGCCAAGCTCTGCTCGCGGCCTCCGTCGTGAATGCGTCTCAGCGTCTACACTTGCCCTTCCTGAACGTCCCCAAGCCCCCTCGACTCCAGCCCCTCCTTCCAACCTCTCTCCCCCCTGCCCCCCTCTCACCACCCCACCCGCTCCCCTCCTCACTCTCATTGCTGCATGCGTGAGCAGGAGCTTTCAGCAGCAGCACCCAGAAACTGCCGACGTGAGGTCCACTAGGATGAAGCGCAGCCGCACCAGACAGGTTAAGCAGATTCAGACAGTTTGCAGAGCGTCTGAAATTTTAGACGTCCTTCAAAACGTCTAAAAAGTTAGACGTTCTCTTTGTTCAGACTTTGTTTAAGTCTGTTGTTTTAGACATTTTGCAAAACATCGAAATCTTTCAGCAGCAGCACCCGGAAACCGCCGCCGTGAGGACTGCCAGGATGGAGCGCAGCCGCAGCAGCCATCTATCCCTCCGCACTTCTCAAACCGAGCACAATCGTTTCTCTTTCAAACCCTCTTCCTCCCGCTCTCTCTGTTTTTTTTCCCCTAAACGCTTTGCAAACCGTTGCAGAAAGAAAGAAAAAAAAAAAACAATTCAACCACCTCTCTCTTCCTCACCACCACCATGCAGGTCGAGATCCAGCGGTACCTGGAGGCAGTGTACGACCTCCCCGTGGAGCGCGTGTCGACAGCCAACTACGAGGGAAAGAAGAAGAGGAGCCGGTACGGGTTCTACCGCAGACCAGACTGGAAGAAGGCGTGGGTCACTCTGAGGGAACCCGTCGACTTGCCCGAGGGACTGTACCTAGGACCCAGCAACGCATCCGAAAGCAAAGAGGGGACCGCTGGCGGGCAGCAATAGCCGTGCATTGGATTTTACTCCCTTTTGCTACCGGATTCCTTTGATCTTTGTTGCGTTGTTCAATGGTGCATGGGGAGCTTGGTGATTGCCAAGCAAATGAGTGTAGCGTTGAGTTGCGTTGTACTCTGTATTAAATGCCCAGACCTTCAGTCCAAGAGGCACACCGCCCTAGATTCCGCCGATTGCAGAGCAGGCGGAAGACCACGTGCATCGTCGACAATCAAGGGTACTATTCATCGTGTGCACCTGGAGTTCCGAGCTGAACATTATATTAGCTAGAAAGGGGGTGGGCGGACAATACTGTATACAACTTCTGACTTACTGTAAGGGTTGGCCCGATCAGTGGCCCATGAATTACACTCCTACCTGTGTTCCACAGCGTGCAACATTTGACGGAGTGTTGGAATTCTGGTTGCCATCACAAACCGGCAGATCCAGAATCTTCAACAAAGCTGTGGGGCATCCGATAAATATCAGAGGTGTATGGATATACCAAGCAATATGGTGTGCGAACAGTGACGACCACCTACCTGTTCACCCTCGCAAGACATCTTCTGGACAGGTTCTCTTCCCACCAAGCTATCGGACCAAATACTATCGGCTGGTTATCCACCGTCTGGCACATCGACGGTTCGCATGATACATCCATGTCATCGAACGGCATAGCACATGCACAGGCATCCAAAGCAAACGACAAGGCCTCCCTTGGGCTGTGGAGATGGCGAACGCTACAAGTAATATCACACTACATATAGCATAGAACGTTTCTGCTATTGTTTTTAACTGTTCCTTAGGCTCCTGTCAGCGAATTTACCATAGATGAAGTTCTTCGTCCTTGGGAGTTAATGAATGAGATCCATTGTCTCTGGTCCCTCTCATGTGTGCAAGAACTTGAGCTGACATCTGAAATCTCACGCTGACCTCTGCTGGCCTGATCCTAAATTTCAACANAGCCTTCTTGGTCAACGGGAAGCCAGAGTGCATGTTTTTCAAGGAAATGATTACGCACGCTGGGCACTTGATTTTCAAATCCTCCTGATGTTCAAGGGTCTGTGGATAACTGTGTCTCCTGATTCAACTGTCAAGCCAAATCCCAAGACTGCTGCCTCTGAAGAGCTTCGAGGGTGGCGGATAAAGCAGGACATGGCATTCTCTCTTCTATGTACTCACGTTGCTGACAAGTACAGAGCTTTGCTTCAAGAAAGCAATCCAACATGTGACCCTGCAGTAGCATGGAAGACATTGCAGAATTTTATGAGTCCTGGAAACCAGCCTCAAATAGCCTCCCTCCTGTCACAGTTACGGCTTGCAAAGATGGCAAATACCCAGAGATTTGAAGACTATTGCCTTTACATCAGATCCTTGGTGCTGCGCTTGAGTAAACTTGGTGTTCTTATCTCAGAAAAACAGTTCGTGAACAAGATTGTCACTTCTTTGCCATCCCGTCTGAAAGCCATCGCCTCCAGCAGCTTAGCTGAAAAGACTGACACTTGTAAACTGAGGAAAGAATTTCTTCAAAGTCTGGATCATGCCTGGCAAGGGGTTACATCGACGCATGAAGATGTCATATCCTTGAATCAATGGATCAGGCACATTATCAATGTTGACAGTAACATCTTTCAGCAGGAACCAGTTTCTGGTCAATCGGTTCAGTCCACAGGTAACTATGAGATGCTTTCAGCAACAGCAAGAAAGCTCCCCTATGCCAAGAATCAGCAGGTGTGCTGGAAGTGTAAGAAACCAGGCCATGTGCAGCGGCTTTGTCCGTTGAAGAAGTTCATGTGAAAATCTTCACCAAGCGGCCCCACACCTGGCCAACCAAGTCGAACAGATGCCGGTGACTTTGTGTCATCAGAAAGGGTGGCCATGGAAGAATTGGTGTTCTGCGCTGATGACATCCATTGTCAACAATCTAAATGTGATCTCCAGGGGAACACATTTTCCACTCCAAACTCATGTATAAAAGATCCCTCTGCAAGCACCATAGTGGCTCCGCGCAGTCCCGAACAAAAACCAGCTTCAGTTTCCCTACCTGATCCAGCTGTTTCAGCTAAATCAGCCCAATGGTTGGGCTGTGCCACCTCTGCTCCTGATACTCCTGCTGCATCTTCTTTCACAAAGTCTTCATCCTCCACTCAAGACGTTTTCTTCCCACCTACAAGGAATTTGCTCTCTTCGTCAGCCTCATGTGCCACAAAACCATGGCTCTCTTCTACAGCCACAGCCTTGGTAGCATCAAGTGCAGATCCGCCCCTCCAAATGTCTTCAGCTGCAGATTCAGGTTCATTTTTTCTCTCCGCACCAGATAGGACGGTATCAACTTCAGCTTCCATCGCATCGGCCTCGGTTCCCACTTTGAAGGCATCAACTTCACCTTCACAGCCATCTCCAACCTCAGTCTCAGTTTCAGCTTCAACCGGTTCAACTTCACCTTCGGCGGCCTCTGAGTCAGCTTCACCTTCAGCCGCCTTAATGATTTTGGCTTCAGCTCCATCTTCCCGTACATCCTCAGCTTCCGCTGCAGCTATATTCTCAACAGCTTCGTCCTCAAACTCACTGTTGCCGAGCTGGAAGCATCTGAAAAAACCAGCACCTCCACTCTGCCTTCCATCATTCACAAACCCGTTCTGGTCATGGGTCTCTTGGCACTACAGACGCTGAACTGAACAGATGGACTGGTTCTCACGGAGGGGAGCATATTCTGAGAACCACTCCATCCGCATAAGATGAACCAGTAGAAGGAGGAGTGAACAGAAGCGGCAAGGAGCAAACGTGTGGACATGTGGCAGCGGCGAGCAGCAGCGATCACTGGCAGGGAGTGGAAAGCAGCAACACGCGGCAGTGACCAACAAAACATGACGGTGCGCCGCAGCAGAACAGCAGGGCAGCAGGGAGCGGTTCACCAGACACAAAAGAAGCGGGAGTGGACTCGCATGAGTGGAGAGCAGTACGGGAGTAACAGCAGCAGCCAAATGGAAATGGTGCATGGATAGGGCCAGGAATGAGAAAGAAGCACGGGCAGAACATTGGTGCACAGTACAAGGCAGACAATGTGGATGCCACCTGATCTCGACTGCTGCCGTTCCACTTGGTCTCTGCGGAGGGGTGTGGATACACATTAAAGGAAGCAGTTTGAACTCAGAGTAACAGCGGCGGAAGAGCAACATGAGTGGACCGGGTAGGAGCAGGGGCATCAGAGGCAAGGAAGAAGCGGGCAGCTGCGTATCAGGTGCACAGACAAAGAAAAACCTCCACCACCAGCAGCAATGCGTCATGGCAAGGAGCAGGGGTCGGTAGTAGACAGGAACAGGAGAAGAGTGCGGCAGTAGATAAGCGACAGGACACTAGGCGTGGGAGAAGAGCAAGCCGACAGGGGTTGTGAGCAAGCAGGAGATGTGGGCTGTGGAGATCAGCGCAAACTGTGGCGAACTGCACTGGCAAGTGGCGACGGTGAGCATCGACGGCACAGGCCAGCTGCAGCGGCTAACAGGCAACTGTGGCCAGCAGCTAGCACGAGAGGAGAGCAGCGGATACGCAGCACAAGCAGCGGACCCACAGGTGGCAAGCAGATCAGCGGACAGCACCAGGAGCAGGCCCGCAGCGGTACAGCGACAGCAGCACGAAGGAATAGCACGCAGAAGGGGCAGGTAGCGGGAAGTATCGGCAACAAGCAAGAGGTAGCAGAGGCAAGCAACGGCAGTGGATAGCGGCGATTGGCGGCACACAGTGGCAAGCAGCAGCGATCAGCAAAGAAGCAAGCAGCTGTGAGCAGTCGTGAGTGTCGACGGGGAGCGAAGGGTTGGAGTAGCAGCAGAGTGGGACAAGTAATGTACTTTCCGCACGACAGTCGGGGAAGAAAGCATCGCAGGGTGAAACGCGCTTTGTTCAGTCAGCAAGTACGGAGGGGCTGTTCATGTCAAGATGCGGAACTATACTCCAACATGGAGCGCAATGTTTCTGAGGAGAGATTTCTTTTTCTTTATCCGTTCGGCAGGGCGGGAAATGGACCATGGCTTTGACAGAAAAATGTTAGCGAGATGAAGGGCGCATCTGGAGGGAAAGCAATCCCCAAAATTGTTGGGATACACACAAAAAAATGGCATGTACGGAAGGGATGGATTGCCGGCTTGTGTGGCACGGAGGGGTATGTTGGAATTCTGGTTGCCATCACAAACCGGCAGATCCAGAATCTTCAACAAAGCTGTGGGGTATCCGATAAATATCAGAGGTGTATGGATATACCAAACAATATGGTGTGCGAACAGTGACGACCACCTACCTGTTCACCCTCGCAAGACATCTTCTGGACAGGTTCTCTTCCGCCAAGCTATCGGACCAAATACTATCGGCTGGTTATCCACCGTCTGGCACATCGACGGTTCGCATGATACATCCATGTCATCGAACGGCATAGCACATGCACAGGCATCCAAAGCAAACAACAAGGCCTCCCTTGGGCTGTGGAGATGGCGAACGCTACAAGTAATATCACACTACATATAGCATAGAACGTTTCTGCTATTGTTTTTAACTGTTCCTTAGGCTCCTGTCAGCGAATGTACCATAGATGAAGTTCTTCGTCCTTGGGAGTTAATGAATGAGATCCATTGTCTCTGGTCCCTCTCATGTGTGCAAGAACTTGAGCTGACATCTGACGCTGACCTCTGCTGGCCTGATCCTAAATTTCAACACGGAGCCAAAATCGTTTTGTGTTGGTTGGTCACCTTGTTGAAATGGGTAAGAGATGAGATGGGATTGGAATTAGACCTCAAAGCAATGTCTCAAGTGCTTCCAAATTCTCGTAGCAGAGACCAAAACACTGATTCTTTGAGATTGGACACGGGACCGTGCAACATGATTCACATGTAATCGGCACCTTCCACAACGCCAAACTCAGTCGTGAGCCAAGGATTTTGTTTTCACGCACATGTCATTAGCTATTCATTTTTGTGTGGAAATGTCTTTGTGCGAAAACAACCACCACCTTGGCACAATACCACAAGAGGAACAAATAGCAAGATCAGTCCCCATAATCCCCAAAGCTAGCAATGATTAGAGAGAAAGAAGGGCATATGCCNTTATACTTGTTTGTGTGTAAACTGCAAAGGCTTGGTGACCTAGTTCAGTCCTGCATGTGAACCGGTTTGTTTTTAGACAGGCCTAGTGTAGGCCTAAACTCGGTTTGTGGATATGTGGGACATGAGAGGGCTATGCTCGTGCAAATTCCAGCGAATGCCAGCGAGCTCCAACTCGCCGGCCGACGGGTGGACTTGTCTAGCGAGTTCCACCCCGTAGGTTCCTCCTACGTTTCTGACTCTTGTTTCCTGTACACGTGTCCGTTGTGACAATTGTGTGTTGCATTCTGACCACACTGTCGTGCTGCACACAGTCACGTGACGGAAGAGGGTCAGAGTGTTATTGTTTTGGTATCAGAGCTCACGACCCAGAGCTCGCCGCGTTGTGTGGGAGAAGCGCAAGATAGTCCGAGGAGGGCTCGCTGAACATTATCTGCGCGAAGTAGAAGCAGGAGTGTAATGAGGTGCCCACCGTTTTCTGGCATACTCGGGGCCTCGTCCGAGTTTTGGGGGCATGTAGGCCCTTTTCCGCTTTTTCAGAAATCCAGGTCGCGGTCGAGCTCACCTCCGCTCGACCGCCAATGCGAGGAGGAGGAGGAGGAGCGAGCACGCGAGCGAGCGCCGGCGTGGAGTTCACGCCGCCGCTAGGGGCCTGTTTCGCGCGAACCCCCACGCAACGTTCCGAACACGCCACGCGGGGGTGGCTTCCCCCTCTCGACGGGCAGCGTATCGCATACGCTACCCGCCGAGGGGTTTGTCTCGGAGGCGGGCTCTCGACAACGTGCGCGGTCAACTGCGGAAGGAGTTCCGGTGGCAGTAACTGCGCGAAGGCCGTGCTACCACCGGTGGCATACGCAGCAGGACAACCACACCCATCGCCGAGAGGCGTCAAGCCAAAGCGGCGGCTCGCCGAGAGACAAGCCAGACCGTCGATCTGGACGATCGACGACCGAGCACTCCTCACACTGGGCATTGGGTACAAGTAAAGCACTGGGATCAGGAGGAAGTAGCTTGCTACAGCAAGCTAGGAAAGCAGTAGGCTAGGGCTAGAGTAGCCGGCCAGAAAGTATAAATACCTTGTACTCTGTTCATTGTCATTAACCTGATTTTCCAGCTCTGGCTTCCAGACTTCTCCAAGTTTAACTTTCCGCTGCGACTGTGCTCTCCACACACTAGAGCCTAATCACCAGAGAGCACCCACTCTCACATCTGATATCAGAGCCAGAGCCACGCGTTGGGCAGAAGTGCTGTCAGAGCTTGCAAAACTTCAAGGAGCGAAGGCACGGACTACGCCGGACAACGTTGAGACTGATCGAGAGGGAGATTGCTGGACTAGACTTTGAAGCCAACGCACAAGCCAACGTTTGGAATTTTTTTCTATATTTCCAGAGCGTTCTCCCGCGCGTGCACGGGAGACGACGGGTGACTTCCACGCACTTCGAAGACGTCAATTTGTCATCCCGGTCTACCGAATTGCTGTGCAAAAAATTTCGATTGCTGCCAAAACGCTGCCAAATTGTTTTTGAGGATCTCCTACGGCAAAAAATTATCCAGAGCCATGGAGCAGGCCCTGTAGAAGATCGTAGAGCAGCTGGGAGCCCTCAAGCTGGAGAATGAGCGGCTCAATCGACAGATGGCTGATCTACGGGACGGGTCTGACGCTGGACAGGTTCGGGCAGCCCGGCCAAGGAGTCCGCCAAGACCAAAGCCAAAGGCTCTGGAATCGTTCAGTCCCTCAGTCGAGGGTGCGAGCGTGCGGACCTGGTTGTTCGCGATGAACAGCTACTTTGGGGCTCTGGGTCACCCTCCAGAGGAAGATACTGTTCGTGTGTCATTCGTGATGACACTGCTACGCGGAGCAGCATTGGAGTCGTGGAAGCAGCTGAATATGCTGGCCACTTGAGGTGGAGGTGGGAACGCTGCTGTGCAACATGCCGTGTTGTGGTAGCCAGGCGTAGGGCAAGCTGAAGCTCGCGTGCCGACGACATGGGAGCAGTTCGAGCAAGCCATCAGGGATCGGTTTGATCTCGTAAATGCCTCCATGGTCGCACGCAACAAGCTGAAGTAGCTGAAGCAGATCAGCTCGGTGCAGGGGTACACACGCCATTTCTTGGCATTGTGCTCGGAGATCGACGACATGAGTGAGCCAGAGATGGCAGACAAGTACCATGACGGCTTGAAGGCAAAAATTTAGTGCACGCTGGCATTGAGTGGAATCACGGAGTTATAGGCGATGGTGGTCACTGCTGAGCGTGTTGAGGCGCTACGCTACCATGGAGGGGGTTTCCGTGAGAAGCAAGAGACTTTTCAGCGTCGAGCACAGCACCAACCAGCTGACCCCATGGAGATCGACGTAGTGCAAGGACCACCAGCAGCAGAGCAAGCCACGTGGTGGTAAATGTTGGATCTGTGGGAGGCATGGGCACCACAAGAAGGATTGCAAGAAGAAGCAGCAGGGAAACTATAACCAATAGTGAGTGGCGGGCGGCCAACTTCTGAGAAAGCTTTGTACGCATCAGTGGACACCAGCCCTGAAAGTCCTTCGACAACTAGGGAGCTGCCAAGTGTATTGCTGTGGAGCGTTCTGGGAATCCTCCTAAAAGCCGAAATTCTATCGGCTGGTTCTGCGGACGGTGAGGGGCGCCAGACTCGCCGGCAAATTAAAGCATTGCTGAATTGTGGCGTGTCGCACTCATTCTTCAGTGACGAGCTTGGAAAGAGGTTGGGACTTACACAGCTACCCGGGAAGCCAACTACGACCAAGTTGGTGCAAGGGGAGCTAGAGTGTGGACTGCATCTGAAGCCTCTGAGGATCTATCTGGGCAAGCTGTAGTGCGAGGTGAACTTTTGCACGTGCCCAATGGATGCCTACGATGCCATTTTGGAACGTGTCTGGCTGCACCGGTGGAATTCTGTTATGGATTGGGTGCGTTGCCATGTGAAAGTGAAGAGATACGGAGAGCGAATTATTTTGCCGTTATGGGCGGAGGAGGAATTCAAGGCTGGCAAGGTACCACAGTTGCGTGACGTGTAGCTTTCAGCGCAAGGGGGACCAAGTGTCCCTTGTCTGGGTGCGGCAGAAGGTAGCAACTTAAAAGGTGGAAGTATTGGTAGCAGATGCAAAGCAACAAGCGGGAGAGCAACCGAAAGCACCAGCAGCAGAGCTGTCGGAAGGCATCAAGGGACTGTTAGACGGCTACTGTGACGTGTTCCTTACTGAGCTGCCAAAGGGTTTACCACCAAAGCGAGACATCGACCACAAAATTGATCTGACTCCGGGAGTAACTCCAACGGTGCGGGCTGCTTATTGTATGAGCGATAATGAGTTGGGTGAGCTAAAAATGCATTTGGAGGAGCTGATGGAACATGGGTTCATTAGACCGTTGGTGTCACCCTACGCTGCACCGGTCCTCTTTGTGAAGAAAAGGACAGGGGAGCTGCGGATGTGCGTGGACTATTGCGCACTAAACATAACAATCAAGAACCGTTACCCACTGCCAAGGGTCGAGGAGCTGTTTGACCAGCTGAGGGGGGGGGGAGGAGGGAGCGCAGTACTTCAGCAAGATTGACTTATGCTTGAGATACCATCAGATCTGGCTTGCGGAGTAGGATGTCGAGAAAACGATATTTCGGACACGGTACGACCATTTTGAGTACCTCGTGATGCTGTTTGGATTGACCAACGCTCCTGCAACATTCATGAGCCTCATGAACAGGGTCTTCCACCCTCACTTGGACCAGTTCGTGGTAGTGTTCCTCGACGACATCCTCATCTACTCCCGAACTCTGGAAGAGCATCAACAACAACTTCAGCAAGTGCTGGACATTCTTCGGAAAGAGAAGTTGTTTGTGAAACTCTCCAAGTGTGAGTTTGAGAAGCGAGAGGTGGAGTTCCTTGGGCACATCATGAGCGGTAAGGGTCTCCGCATGGACCCAAAGAAGGTGGAAGTAGTGAAGCAGTGGCCGATACCAAAGTGCGTATGTGACATCCAGGTCTTCCTGGGGTTTGTCAACTACTACCGGAAATTCATCAGGGGGTACGCAGAGAAGAGTGCGTCGTTGACTCAGCTGCAAAGGAAGGATCACCTGTGGGAATGGGGTGATCAGGAGTAGAAGAGCTTCGAAGAGCTCAAGGATGCAATGTGTGACACTCCGGTCCTGGTGCAACCAGATTCATCCAAGGAGTACGTCATGGCGACGGACGCAAGCGACTATGCCATTAGGGCGGTGCTGATGCAGGATCACGGGTAGGGGCCGTAACCGATTGCGTCTGCATCGCGCAGGTTGCGAGGTGCGGAGCTGAACTACGTAATCCATGAGAAGGAGATGCTGGCGGTAATCCATGCATTCAAGCACTGGATGTGCTACCTCGAGCCGCGACGCTACGTGGTCTTCACGGATCACTACGCCCTGAAGTACCTGAAGACGCAGCCAAACCTCAGTCACCGTCAGACTCATTGGATGGAGTTCTTGGAAGGGAGTTTTGACTACGAGATCTAGTACAAGCCTTGGAAGGTAAACCTTGCAGATCCTCTATCGCGGAGGCCGGACTTGAGTCTGAATGCCATCTCAGTGCTGATGGGATCTCAAGTCATGCATAGCCTATTCAAGCACGGTTATGGCGTGGAAAGTGAGTTCACAGGTGGTACGCTGAAAGACGCCGCGTGGGATGGAACGTATTGGCGAAGGGGGTAGGAGCGGAGGATTGATGTGCCGGACTATGCGCCATTGAAGCAGTTGTTGTTGGAGGAGGCGCATGACACCCATTACTCGGGTCACTTCTGCTTCGACAAGATGCTCAAAGCTTTGGGACGCCAATACTGGTGGTCGTCAATGGCAACTAATTGTAAGAGGTTTGTGAGTAGTTGTAATGTGCGCCAATACATCAAGGCACAAAGGACCAAGCCACCTGGGGAGCTGCAACCATTGCCTATACCAGAGAGGCCATGGATAGACATCTCACTTGACTTCATCGGTGGGTTGCCTGTGACGCAGCAAGGCAACAACACGGTGTTGGTGGTGGTGGACCGGTTTTCCAAGATGGCACATTTCATCGCATGTCCTAAGAGCATCACAGCTGCCGAGACGGCTCAACTCCTCCTCAGTAATGTCATCAAGTTGCACGGAGTGCCGCAGTCAGTTGTTTTAGATCGTGATCCACGCTTCACTTTACGATTATGGAAGGACCTCATGGGGAAGCTGGGAACCAAGGTGTAGATGACCACTGCATCCCACCCACAGAGCGATGGGTAGACTGAGCGCACGAACCAGACCTTGGAGTAGCTGCTGCGAAGCATGGTCCCACCGGATGGAGAGGGTTGGGAGGAGAAGCTCGGAGTGGCAGAGTTTGCCTATAACTCAACGCTATCAGCATCAACAAGAAAGTCAACGTTTGAGGTGGTCTATGGCCATCAACCACTGAGTCCAGCTGCCCTTGCTACGGCAACTTCTCTTCCGGCTGTGCAGCAGATTGCTGAAGGATTTGCCACCACTTGGGACGTGGTGCGGCAACGGTTGTTGAAGGCACAGAAGTAGCAGAAGTAGTAGACGGATAAGCATCGCTCTGCGAAGGACTTCCAAGTGGGAGATCAGGTGATGTTGAACTCTGCTAACCTACAGCTGATGGGAGTTAGGAGTGCGAAACTGAAGCTGCGATGGGTGGGTCCGTTCCGCATTCTGGAGAAGCGGTCGGCTGTATCATACAAGTTAGAGCTACCAGCTCACTACACCATCCATCCGGTGTTCCGCATCTCCTTGCTTTGTGCCTACCGCGACCCCAACACATTCTTCCAGGGTCGCAGGATGGCTCCACCTCCTACTGTCCAGGTTGAAGGAAGTGAGGAGTTTGAGGTGGAGAAGATTCTGGCGGACCGCCAGAGGGGACGTCGCCATGAGTTTCTGGCGCAGTGGAAGGGGTACCCGACGGAGCACAACTCTTGGGAGCCAGAGGCCAGCTTCCATGTTGGGATTACCAACACTGTTCTCCAGGAGTATCTTAGGCACGCCGGGACGTCGCGCCTCCGACGGGGGGGGGGGGGATGTAATGAGATGTCCACCATTTTCTGGCATACTCGGGGCCTCGTCCAAGTTTTAAGGGCATGCATGCCTTTTTCCGCTTTTTTGGAAATCCAGGTCGCGGTCGAGCTCACCTCCGCTCGACCACCGATGGGAGGAGGAGGAGGAGCAGCGAGCGCACAAGCAAGCGCCAGCATGGAGTTCACGCTGTCGCTAGGGAGCTGTTTTGCACGAACCCCCATGCGGCTTTCCGAACACGCCACACGGGGGTGGCTTCCCCCTCTTGATGGACAGCGTATCGCATACGCTACCCGCCGAGGGGTTTGTCTCGTAGGCGAGCTCTCGACAACGCACGTGGTCAACTCCGGAAGGAGTTTCGGTGGCAGTGACTGCGTGATGGCCGCACTACCACCGGTGGCGTACGCAGCAGGACGACCGTCCCCACCGCCGAGAGGCGTCAAGTCAACGCTGCGGCTCGCCAAGAGACAAGCCAGACCGTCGATCTGGACGATCGACGGCCGAGCACTCCTTGCACTAGGCATTGGGTGTAAGTAGAGCACCCGGTCCAGGTGCAAGTAAAGCACTGGGATCAGGAGGAAGTAGCTTGCTACATCAAGCTAGGAAAGCAGTAGGATAGGGCTACAGTAGCCGGTCAGACAGTGTAAATATGTTGTACTCTGTTCATTGTCATTAACCTGATTTTCCAGCTCGGGCTTCCAAACTTCTCCAAGTCTAACTTTCCGCTGTGAATGTGCTCTCCACACACTAAAGCCTAATCACCAGAGAGCACACACTCTCACAGGGAGCGGCAGCTGCGCAAAGGCAACAGCCGCGGCGTCGGCTACTCGGAGCAAAGGCTATGCGACGGAACAACGGGCGGTAGCGGCTGGCAACAGATGCACTAGTTGGCAGCAGGCGCAGTGATGGTCGTGCAACGGCAGTGCTGGCAAAAGCTGTGTGGAGCAGTAGTTGCAGCGACAATGTGGTGTAGCGGCAAAGATTAGCTGCAGTCAGCATCTATGATGTTGTGCGTAGCCGTAGTGACAGCTGCATAGCCGATGCACCGGCTGCAGCTGCATGGAGCAGCCACCGCAGCAGGGGTGGCGTGCAATGGTGAGCAGCAGTAGTAGCCAGCGGCTACGGCATGACACAGTATGCACAGAAATGGTAGCTGCAGCGCTAGCTCCTCATCCGCTGTTGTAATGACGAAAGCTGGACTGTGTAACATGGATAACAAAAGCAGCAACATCCAACCACTACAACAATGGGCAGCAGCGGCAGCGGGGTAGCAGCAGTAGGCAGCAGCCAGCCGTAATGGGAGGAGCTACCGCCTCGCGGCAGCAAAGTCAGATCCTGGAAGGACCCACGACCGCAGTAGAAGCAATAGTAGCATCAGTAACATCAGCAGTGACAGTGCTCTGCCGTTGGACCTGGTCTGGTATTCCCCTCCCCCTGCTTGCTGGGGGAGGGGAATACCAGGCACATGCTTCCGACTGCTATGGCCCCTAACAGATTTTCCAAGCCCACTGGGACAGGGGAAACACTGAGGAAAAAAATTCGGCAGCGTGGGGGAGAGTCCGCTGATGATTTCCAGGCTGAAAGAGGCCTCGACATTGGTCCCATGCCCACTGGGGTGGGGTAAACGCTACCAAAATGTTTTGGCAGCGGCTGCCACCCAACGCAATACTAACGGCAGCAACACACGCTTGCGACACTCCACCCGTAGGCCTGCCCAAAGATCCAACCGCTAGAGTCGGCAATGCCTGCTCCACTACGGACGCTAGCGTTGCTGCATTTGGCGTGGTAGGCGGCACACCGGGCACGACGCGGGACAAATCCCCATCTAGCACAAGCTTGCTGGCATGTGGCCTATGCAGGCTACGTAAGCACTAGGCTCAGCAGGCTGAGCAGACGGCCAAATAGATGGAAGATCTATTCAAGCTCTTGTGGGATGTAATTCAGCCAAAGTAGGAGCAGCAACAGCAGGAACAGCTACAGCAACAACACCAATCATAGGAGCGTCAACAGATGCTCCTTTGTGATGCCATGCGCAAGGGCATGATGACTATCAAAAGTGCAGTTGTAGCTGAAGTTGACGCGGCTCTAGGAGCATTCGATGCTGAGCCGTCGGACAATCTTCCTTAGTCAGAATACGACGCTAGTGACAAGGAAGGCATGCTACGCCTATGCCTCACACAAGAGGAAAAGCGGCATCAGACCCGCCTGATGCGCAATGCTGCACCTGTTGGCTCTAGTGGTGTGGAGGTACCCTCAAGGATGCCTAGCTCTTACTGAAGCACCCTACTAGTGTCTGGGACAGCGAATGGACACCAATGGTGAAGAGTGTGGAGCACAAGGATCACGGATGTGAGTGGGTAGAACACGTCGCATTCAGTAGAACTGAATAGAAACAAGTTTTATTAGTTATAATAGTTAAATTATATCAGATCCTTATAGCCTGTTATCTAAGCTTTCCAACGCATCCAAGCACGTCCAAATCGGAGCAGTAGAGCCCCTGCTACGGCCGTCGAAGTAACCCTTGGTGGAGCCGTCCACCTTGCCTTGCACGCTAGGCAACGGGAGGCACTTCGATGATGACCCGTCAAAGCACCTTTCCTCGCCCAGAAGTCAAGGAGAAGTTCACCCTGGTCAAGGAGGTCCTTATGGTTGCCTCATTCATGCCCTTGTTGTATTTGGAGCCCATTGGAGACAAACTCGGATCCCGCCACCCATGGCGGGCATCAGATTCCACCCGTCCAACACCTGATTTTCGGGCTAGGCTAACTTTCTGAATACTCACTCAAAATCAGGTGTTCGACCACTCCCCAGTGGTCGAACCAGGGAGTACGATGAACGACACTCATGGCAAGGGGCCCACCATGTCAACAGCACCAAGCGGCAAAGCAGGCCCAAGCGACACGCTTAGGGCAATCACAGACCTAGCCTCCTTAGAGGACCAAATGCTCTGCCTAAGCCAGGGACTGAGGGAAGATCCCCTGTCTCCGTTGCTTGAGCAAGCTTTCCTGATAGCACTACTGACGACCAAGCCTCCCAAGTGGTTTGAGACAGAACCTCCCGCCTACCGGCTGGAGGATAGCAACACCACCTGGGAGCCACGATTCCGCATTTGGGAAATGAGCGAGAGGATGCACCTGTACTACACCAACCCGTACGAGATTACAGACTCCTAGCAGATGACGACCATCGCTCGTGCTGCCTACAGTCTCCTCAAGGCCGTCCCAGAGGAGTACAATCTTGACTTTGAACCCTTCCTTGGTGATCCTCACACTAGCTGTGGGTCTGACCCGCGCGATGCCTGGAAGCTGGCAACCACATTTTTTGAAGGTGCGACCATGGCAACCACATCACAGTGCCTCTCGGACTTCAACTCTCTACGCCAGGATGCACATGTGACACCACCCGAGTATTGGCAGCGGGCGATGAGACTGTACGGGGCCCTTGGAAATAATGGGCTGGGTCAACTCATGGCGTTCAACACCATCCGGATTGGTGTTGGGCGCGAGTCCGTAAAATCATTCAACAACTTCAGCCTAAAGAGTCAACAGGAGATGGCCGACAGGGGCCTGCTACTGTCATGAGCATTTCCTCCACGTGGCAGTAGTTGGAGCAGCATATGACGCCCGCCATGGCACAACAGCCGCAACCGTTACAGCAGGCAAGGCCATGCACACCATTCCTTCTATCTCCTGCCAGTCATCATAGTTGACTGCGACAGCTTTAGCAACAGATCAGGGGAAGAAGGGAAGGAACAACGGGCAGGATGGCAAGGATGGCAAGGGAAAGGAGACTCCAAAGCCAACCCAGTGGCAATACTGGGAGTGCTACAACTACGGAGGAGTACACTGCTACGTAGAGTGCAAGATCCCCAAGATCTGGATAAAGATTACGCAAGGGCTATAGAAGGCATTCGAGTAGCGTGAGCAAGCCTCAGCACATTCCACTACATCAAATGGCAAACCATCCACATCAGCAGCAGATGTAGCTGTAGACGATGCCAAAGATCTGTCACCTATGGAGTAGCAGCTCGTGAAATATGCCCATAACATCGCCGAGCTCTGCCAACTCCTACAACTCACCACCAAGGGCGGTGCGAGTGCATTGACTGAGCCAAGGGGTCCCACTGTTAGGTCTGTCTTGTCCGTGTCGTGCAGTCATGAAAATGGCGGTGGAGCACAGTGCATTGTTGAGTCTACGGAGTTGTTCATTGCACGTGATGATTCTGGTCTGTCCGCTGTCTTCGCCGCTGTCTGTACAAGTCACAAGGACCTGTCATTGCTTGATAAGTCGCAAGCACGTGTTGCCTTCGTAGCTCAGCAGTCTTCTACTGAGAAACCCTTGTCTACTACCTGTGCTTTAGGCAGCTGTTCATTGACCTCACAAGAGCGTGTGACGGATGCCACTTGGATCCTAGGCTCAGGTGCCACCCATTACATGACATGTTGCTACCATAATTTTGTTGTGCTTGGTCCTGCTGGCTTTGTGTGGTCTGTGCGGACAACTGCTGGGCATGAGGTACCTATCTAGGGTGAGGGTGTGGTGCAATTCCACGGGCCATCAGAGATTTCTTACATCTCCAACGTGCTATATGTGCCTGGTCTAGAACTCAACCTGTTGTCTGGACGTGCCTACACGCGGATGGGTCTCAGTGTCGCATTCACTGGTGAGGATGCCACCGTCTCTGTTTGCGCTACCGCTGAAGTAATGCTCCGAGAAAAGACAATTGGAGACTTGTACCATGTCTTCGACTGCCCCATGTCCACCCCCCACTGCACGAGTGTTTGTGACGGAAACGTATTTTCCTGAGCACCGGTGCCTACTCTATAGACGTTTGTGCCATGTCCACCTGGATGCTGTCGATCGCCTGTTGTGCACAAAATCGGTGCTTAGTCTTGACGGAGTGTCCATGAGGCACCGCCTAAAACCAATTGCCTATAGTGCACTCAAGGTAAGATGCATCGTACCACGTACCCTCTGTCCGACTCACGGGCTCTAAAACTTCTCAAGTTGGTTCACTCTGATCTCCTGGGACCCCTTCCCATGGTGTAACAGCCGGGGGCTGTTTTGCGACCAACTGCAGAACCAAAACGTAGGCCCTCAGAATAGTTGTCCCAGGAGCGTGAGTGAATGGTCGCCTCAGCCATTTTGGCTGAGACGAACCGCGCCACAAATGGACGTAGTCGTCATAGGGCATTTTTGTAAACATGCAACCTAAAACCCTATCGTTCCACGTGGCACATCCACGTGGGAACAGGACCTTAGNGTGAGCGAATGGTCGCCTCAGCCATTTTGGCTGAGACGAACCGCGCCACAAATGGACGTAGTCGTCATAGGGCATTTTTTTAAACATGCAACCTAAAACCCTATCGTTCCACGTGGCACATCCACGTGGGAACAGGACCTTAGCGGCCAACTAGAGGGGAGGAGGAGTGACGCGATGGATCTTCCATCGCGGCACTCCTCTTGCCTTAAATCCGGCCTATGGACCAAATACGGGCTAGAGTCGAACTAGACTCTAGCCCGAGATTATTTTTCGGGCCTCAACTCGTCGAGACATCGGTCTCGAGCCCCCGAAACCCGGGAACTATATTTAAACGCCATTTTTAATTCNGAGCGAATGGTCGCCTCAGCCATTTTGGCTGAGACGAACCGCGCCACAAATGGACGTAGTCGTCATAGGGCATTTTTGTAAACATGCAACCTAAAACCCTATCGTTCCACGTGGCACATCCACGTGGGAACAGGACCTTAGTGGCCAACTAGAGGGGAGGAGGAGTGACGCGATGGATCTTCCATCCCGGCACTCCTCTTGCCTTAAATCCGGCCTATGGACCAAATACGGGCTAGAGTCGAACTAGACTCTAGCCCGAGATTATTTTTCGGGCCTCAACTCGTCGAGAAATCGGTCTCGAGCCCCCGAAACCCGGGAATTATATTTAAACGCCATTTTTAATTCTAAAAATGGCTCGTACGCTACATTCCTCCCCCTTTGCTTCGAACCGTCCCGGTTTGTCTTTGCTCACGGAGGTTTGATCATTGCATACTTCACGATGCAAACCATGCAACAAGATTCGTTAACAAGATCACACGTGTGAACTCTTGTCATCCGCAACACGGTTGCGTCACGTTCACGCACAATCAACCACACACTTGCGGTTTTTGTTATTATGATTATTAGCGTACAACATCTAGTATTGATCGTGTGATCCTTGGCTCTTACGAAGATGACACACGTATAATCTTAATACGTTCTTCACAAGTGTTGGTGAGTCTTCACCGAAGACTCATCACACGTGTGTAGCGGTGGCATGGTCGATGCCTTTTGGGACGTACATTGTCAACAATGTCTTGCCAGTTTGGAAGAGGGTACATGGAATAAGTTTTCCCACATTCTGTGTGGTACGTGTTCAGCAAACGGCTGTGGTGACGCCTCCTCCCCCTTTGCAAGGAGCGTCCCTGCGACCAATTAACCGGGCGTCCCCACGAAAACTGTCGAGGTCCACACAACACTTTCTATGTCGTTCGGAAATGTTCTCTTCCAAGGGGTTGTTGCCGAGGTGGTACCTCCCCGCAACATTATAGATACGTGCAATCCAAGATGATATCGATCCTCTCGGTTTGCAACCACGTGTTCATGACCACGTGTAGGTCTACTAGACCTCTTTCAGCACCTGTGGGTTGGTTGGTTGAACTCAACCAAGCTCCACTAAGCCCATACGAATCGCATGCTAGCTTCATCTTAGGGTTGGGAGGCACCAAGATCCCAAGACATGGTTGCTGAGCACACCTGTTTTTCCATTCAAAGATTGCACTCATCTTTGAACGAGGCGGCATTGGTCGTCTGGCATGCGCAACTGCCGTCAAAGTCCATCACTAGACACGACAATGCTCCGACCTAGATGATCTTGGTCTCAACCATCATCCCCTCATTTCTGTCTGAAATGGGTACCGTAGGCTGCCGCTCACGTCCCTGTCAAAAGCACACTGCTTTTGAACTAGGTTAGCTGAGATGACCGATCTCAACGACCATGGATTCTATCCACGAACGAAGTGTTCATCGTATGGTATTCACCAAACGGGTGTACCATGATCGCAATCATTGCAGCACAAGTTGGAAAAACACCTTTCGGGTGTCAATTCTATGTGATTGTGATTGAACACTTCCGAATCACATCCAGTGATCCTGGAACAACTAGTTCCTAAATCTTTCGTNTTTTGCCAAGTCACGACAAAACATGTTGTTCAATGTCTTCTGTTCTGTACATTCGGTACTTCCACTCAACGGAGTGTTTTTCATATGCCTCATCCAAGGCACTTGTAGATGGGATCGCCCTCATCGAAGACATCCGACAAACAACCACCATTGTGGATACCACCGCAGCGGCATCCAAAACATATTGTACTGACATTAGGCAATGTACTTCAATTGAACCGTCTCCAGAGCCAAGGGAGTTCAGTCGCTTTACCGTGACCTTCCGGGTCATCAAAGCGGGGTTCGACTACACCGTAATCGTTATGATCTCTCTTGGAGATTGGTTTTGGTTTGGTGTCCAACAAATTGGATAGTGTAGCCGATGCTACACCATGCCTTCGGAATCTATCCACATGATGTTTGAAGAGCGTGACGTACACGACTAGTGTACCGTGTCATGATGCTTTAAACTTTGAGATGTCTCTCCAAACATCAAAAGAATATGATAAGAAATATCGTTTCTCAAGGTCCATCTTGAAGAGTCCTCATCTCAACATTTAGTTATGACACACCGGTCAGTTTTTTGCCTCAATGTTGATTTTGACTCGTTATGTGATCGGTCGGGCCACCAAGATGTAGGTGCTAACACACTGTTAGCTTAAAGCTATCGGCTTATAGATCATCTCCACGGTCATAAGCTTTGATCGCAAAACTTAGACCTTGACGTGATCTCAACTATGTCGTAGTTGTTTGTAGAAATCTATGAGACCGTCATAGTTCTCTGGAGCACCATTAGTAGAAAATGAGTGTCGCTCATCTTCTCTGAGATGGATTTTCACCAAACTGTGGATGAATTTATGTCATCGACATCGGTTCACGTACTTTTGTCTATCAATGTCAATGACATGTTCACTCACCGAGTGATGATAGACTGAAGGTGTCGCCTTCAAATTTTTTCACTTTCGACATTCAGTCAATCTTGTCATACACCAGAGAGTGACTCTTGCAGTTTTCGACCACCGCACTGCTGCGTCTTAAACCGTTCAGGACCCATAGAAGAGTCTCTGTCCCTCTCTGGCGCATTTACAACCCCCACTCACAAGTATCCTTGTCTTTTGAACAGGGTTGTCGGTACACTCATGTACCTTTTTATCATCGGTACCGGTCGGGTATCCCGACTTGTATCTATCACTCACCGAGTGAGAGGGTGTCAATGGTTTTGCCACTGAGAACTTATTCAAGCGTATCATCCTTGACGTGTTCAATCACGGACCGATGTTTCCATCGGCTATGACTGATGATGCACAGAACCACCAAAAGGTACAGATGCATCCAGTACACACTGTGTACAGACAGCGTAATGTCAATCCTCGAGGATTGAAGCTGGTGTGCTAACAGACCAGGTCCATTTCACATCTCATGACATAGTCATGATGTGGAATTAGTCATAAAATGATCACATTTGCCTTTGAACATTGTAGCGCAATGGGACATGCGATTGTCGTAGCACACGTTCTGCGCCCACCAAACTACTTTTTTGGTGAAATGGTGTCGTCATGTTTATCCAAGACATCAACTGATATCGTCAGGTTGTTTAATTGTCACAAAACCGTTGTGATAATTCGTCCGTCCCACTTATCCATAACTTAATATCGTGTTCAACGCACCAACAGTTAGTGAATAAGGTTCTTTTTTTGTGTGCATGTCGTGCACGTATTCCATGCTTGCCATGTACCCAATTTTATGTGGCTGAAGTACCATGGTATGAATCGCATACCTTGGCCCATTGGAAAGAGGATTGTCTCCAGCACTTGGTCATGCGCTTTGACCTCCTACGGTCATGCAAGCCGAGTATGTTTTGGAACTCGGCTCAACCGACTGGGCTTTTGAAGCACGTTCCACTAATGGATATGGAGGAGTTCGTCCACCTTTTGCATGGTCCAAATTTGAGGAAATCGTCCTCATCACACGTGATTTATCCGTTAGTATCTGGTTCGTACTTCTTTCGGAAGTACCTTTACAAACTGCTGTCGGCGGGGCGAAGTGATCGCCAATGATCGCCACTGTTGGTGACGACCGAGACTACTATGTTACGCCATTCGGGCATACATCCGATCACCACAGCCATCCGTGATTGTTTCCGGACATGCCTGTTGATTCTCCATTTAAATAATTCTTCAGTATGACCATCCTCGACGTCGTCAAACGACGTATTTCTAGCACTTCGAATGTCGCGCTTGACGCACTTGCCCATAGAACCACCCCACGCATAGATCGTATGCTTTCTTTTGGTGGTCTATCGCAAGCTAGCATGACGAGGCAATGAGTTGGCTGGTTCTTGCCAGTTGATACAACGGGGTGCGATCGGCACCCATGTTATTGTTGCAATCGGCATGTTTCAACATGTGTTGTACCATCAACACTAGCATAGCTAGTCTAATCGGAACTCATAGCCATAATGCATTTGCACTCGCATCAGTGGTGCATTCGGCACCCACGAAAAAAGTGCAACCCGCATCTTTTGTCAATTGTGCAATCGATGTTTATGACAACGGTGCATTCAACACTCGTGTCAACAATTTAACCGACGCACTCATCGGCCATGTATTCAACATCATGGTAATTGTGCGTTCGGCACTCGCGTGAATGCTACGATTGCATTTTCCATGTTCGTCATATTCCAAGTGCAACCGGCACTTGTCAGTTGACCATCACGCGTGGATTTCCACCATCGCGCGTGTGTGTGTGTGTTGCGTGCGATCGGCACTCACACTCAAAATCCATTCATAAATGACTGACCGCAACATCCTTGGTGCAATCGAAACCCACGTGGATACGAAATTGGCATTTATTTTGGTCACATCTCCGTAGACCACGAGCAGTGCGTTCGGCACTAGCATCACGGATGCTTTCGACATCCGTGATTAAAGTGCAACTGGCACTTTTTTTAGTGGTGTGTTCGACACCGAAAAAAATTCTGCAACAAGCACTTTGGCTATTGCTCGTAGTGCAATCGGAACTTACGTCAATGATGTAATCGACGTCCGTGTATCTGTGCAATCGACACTCATTTTGTGCAGTCTGCACATTTCGCATTGTTGCGACGAGTAGGTGAGTCGTCGAGTGGTCGTAGCACGTTCGGTGGTTTCATCGTTCTCATCGAGAATTCGTCTCGATACACGTCACCATTGTGGTTCTACAACCTGGTGCATGTTGTAGTTGTCGTTTTGCGAATTGTTTGGCCCATGAACAACTTGCATTGGGCCATGTCGTGGCCTTTAGCGGTCACCCCCTCCGGGTTTTCTCATAACTTTGAGATTAATCCACAGGAATTTAGGCACTGTCGGTGCTAAACTTCTCGCATTGAAGCGTTTGCAAGTGAATGTCGTTCACAACACGGAAAACTGTCGGTTTTCCTCCTTTTTGTGGTTTGGAGTGGACTATAAAAAAGAAAATCAGGACTCCTGATTTTTCTTTTAGAGCTCAA
>SZWC01011270.1:62794-79076 GCA_023375785.1 Penium margaritaceum
GGGGGGGGGTGGCGAACACTCTCCCCCTCCTCCTTGGGCGCCATGAACGAGGGAAGGAGGGGAAGAGAGGTTCGCTCCCTTCTCCTCCCGTCGGTGCGAGGGGGGGGAAAGACCTCTCCCCTCTGCCGGGCTCGCAACGAGCTCCGCGAGAGCTCGTCCTAGCCCGACGACTGCCCGTCGCCAGTCGGGCGGCGTTTGGTCAGCCAGCGGTTATCGGACCTCGGCAGTTTCGAGGAAATTTTGACTCGAGTTATCGACACGTCGCACGTGATGCTCTATCCGCCGATCCGGCGGCGTTTGGACGAACGGTCCAAACTTTCTTTTCTTGGGACACTGAATTGCATCGTCGGCTAATGCTGTCCGTCGATCTGTCGATCCGGCGGCCATATGTAGCCGGCACCATTTTTTTTCTCTCACGGAAGCGTTTGGCTCTGATGCCAATGTAACAGCCGTGGGCTGTTTTGCGACCAACTGCAGAACCAAAACGTAGGCCCTCAGAATAGTCGTCCCAGGAGCGTGAGTGAATGGTCGCCTCAGCCATTTTGGCTGAGACGAACCGCGCCACAAATGGACGTAGTCGTCATAGGGAATTTTTGTAAACATGCAACCTAAAACCCTATCATTCCACGTGGCACATCCACGTGGGAACAGGACCCTAGCGGCCAACTAGAGGGGAGGAGGAGTGACGCGATGGATCTTCCATCGCGGCACTCCTCTTGCCTTAAATCCAGCCTATGGACCGAATACGGGCTAGAGTCGAACTAGACTCTAGCCCGAGATTATTTTTCGGGCCTCAAC
Organism: Penium margaritaceum; assembly: GCA_023375785.1. NCBI lineage: Eukaryota > Viridiplantae > Streptophyta > Zygnematophyceae > Desmidiales > Peniaceae > Penium > Penium margaritaceum. Next base: position 63,593 of record SZWC01011270.1, read on the forward strand.
TCGTCGAGACATCGGTCTCGAGCCCCCGAAACCCGGAAATTATATTTAAACGCCATTTTTAATTCTAAAAATGGCTCGTACGCTACACATGGAGTTCCATGATGATAGAGGGCGAGACGTCCTGACGATCACAGATAAGTTCACCCGCATGCGATGGCTTTCCACTCTGCGCCTGAAAAGCGATGATGCGCTCGCCGTGCGTACTTGGCTTGTTATGGCCAAACGCTAGTCCGGCCATACCCTGTAGAACTTCCGCTCTGATAGGGGTGGTGAGTTCACGGGGGACCTGGACTGGTACTTTGCCAAAGTGGGGGTATTTCACAACCTCTCTATCCCTGCCACGCCCTACCAGAATGGTGTGTCTGAGTGCTAGAACCGCACCATGGAGGATGCGGTTCACTTGATGTGCGTGGACAGCGGCATGCCAGAAGCATTCACTTTTGAGGGCATGTCCTACATGAGATGGGCCTGGAACCGGATCCCTCATAGCCCCCTCCCCAACACACACATCCCGTACCAACTATGGTCGTGCAGACCTCCCACTCCCGCGTGTCTAGAGATCTCTTGCCTGTGTTTGGTTCACAGCAGAATAGCAGGGGTCCGAGTTCTCCCCTCGTGGTCACATTTCTGGACGTGGCTTCACGCTCCAAAGCCTGGCAATACTGGGACTCCAGTCAGTGGCGCATTGTCGAGTCTCGACACGCGCTTTAAGTTTTTAGCGTCTCTGCTTCTGTGACCTGCCCGTTGATGGAGTCCTGCATTTGCATTCCCTTACGTCTGGTGCGGTCCCTCGCACGTGGAAGGATGGGCTGAGAGATGCCACTGTCCTGGTCACCCTGGGGGCTACTGGCCCGTCCCACTTGCCAGCTGGCTCGCCTGCGATGTCCATACCACCTGCGCTGCCGACTCTACCTCTCCTGCCTGCGTCTCTTGTGTCGCTAGCCCCTCCACCCTCCCCGATGCCTACGTGACCTGCTGAGTCCCTAGTGCCACCCGCATCATCCACACCTGCTTCACCATTTGAGGCCCCTGTGTCGTCTATGTCGTCACCACTTAGGTCGCCAGCACGACCAGTGGAGTCGCCTGTGTTGTCACCCTCCTCCACCTCCCTAGTGAACACACTGACACCACCTGCCACGTTGCCATTCTTGCCGATGCCAAATGTGTGTCCACCTCTTATCCGAGCTGCATTACCTCCAGAGCCCTACACACGAGGTGAGGGTAGGCGCCTCTGCCCACATCCTACTCGTAGCGTGTGGAGTGGAGACCCCGGTACAAGGGCCTTAGGCCTCAGCGTGCAGGGGCTCATTGAAGTCCACCCTAGTTATGATACAAGTCGTGTGCTCCTTGCTGACGAGCGACGAATTGTAGTCGACTCCGCAGAATCCACCATCACTGTTGGCCCTCCATCTGTGGCCTATGCCTTGGCCACGCGCATTGGAGCCGCTGCGGGCCCGGACCCCAGTGTGGTGGGATTGACGCCAGACCCCATCACACTACGTCAGGCCTTGGCCGGGCCCAATGCGGCACTCTGACACGCAGCGTGTGAGGCTGAGCTGGCGGCCATCAATGAACATGGTTTTTACAAGCTTGTAAATCTTTTGCGCAGACAGAATGCCGTTCACACCAAGCCAGTCCTGTGGAAGAAGCTGAAGCCGGACAACTTGGTCAACCGCTACAAAGCACGACTGACTGCAAAGGGATTCTCTTAGGTGGAAGGGATCGACTTCACTGAGACATTTACACCAGTTGGACGTACGACCACGACCTTGGGGAGGCTGTCCCAGATGGCATAGCATGATTGGGAACTCCACCAGATGGACGTCAACAACGCATTTCTACATGGAAAGCTAGACAAAGAGATCTACATGGCCCAACCCCTAGGGTACAAGGATGGTAGTGGCCATGTGTGGTGGCTAAGGAAGGCTCTATACGGCCTGAAGTAGTCACCTTGGTGCTAGAACAAGGAGATCACCAGAATGCTCCCGCGAGTCCGCTACGTCCAGAGTAGGGCGGATCCATCGCTTTTCCGCTCACAGAAATCTATCCCTTTTTCGACCATCGTGGTCTACGTCAACAACCTTCTGATCACTTTGCCCGATCTAAAGGCCGTTGAAGTAGCCTAAAGTGTGCTGCATTCGACATACAAGATGAAATACCTGGGAGAGGCCGTAGTGTTTCTGGATATGGAGATTTTGCGTGATTGAGCTCATCAAATGCTCCTGGTCCATCAAGAACGGTACGCTCTCACTCTGGGAGAGTGTTTTGCCGAGCTGCTTAGCGGCATGCATGCAGCATCAACCCCGATCAGCCCTGGCAACCAGGACGTTGTGAAGGTCGATGATCCAGCAGAGCTGGGGAGCCTATCGACGTGATCCTATACTTATGAGTCATTGGCACACTCATGTACCTGGCCACGATGACACGGCCGGACATCGCCTTCACTGTCAATCTGCTTGAGAACGTCTGACAGGTGCCATGCAGGCGGGTTCTTGAAGCTATTGTCCAGTGCGTGTGGTACGTTGTGTCCACCACCCGCATCGGCCTTCTCTTCCGAGGACAGGCCTCTGTGGTTCTTGATGGATACAAAGACAGTGACGGGGCATGGAGCCAGGATGGCAAGAGTCGCACAGGCTACATCTTCCTCATTGGAGGAATTTCCATCTCTTGGCGTAGTGGCAAGTCGGGCTGCATCGCCCCTAGTACCGCAGAAGCATAATATGTAGCTCTGGGTGCTGGCGCGACCGAGAGTGTGTGGTTAGTACGACTGTTGCGTGAGCTACACCAGTCCATGCCCCATGTTGTGCTTCGGTATGACAACGAGAGCGCTAAGGCCATCGTGGGGAACTCCAGTGTGTTCCATGCATGCAAAAAGCACATCAACGTTGAGTACCACTACATCTGAGATTTGGTGGATGGAGGTGAGATTCGGACCATGTGGGAAGGCACCGACCCATTGCAGGCTGATTTTCTCACAAAGGCCATTAGCCGTACGAAGTTTCTTACAGCTGTACGTTCTGTGGGATTGCACCCTGCATGTACTCTGGATTGACCTCTGCCCTTGAGCTATGTCTGTTGTCTTTCACCATCACTTTTCCTGTGCCGTTGCTTGCATCAAGTAAAAAAAGAAGGCTGGCTTGATCCACCACTGCAACTGCTTGCAGTCGGGTGGTAGGAGGTACAAAAGGGTGGAAGACCAATAATAAAGCAACTGTGGCTTGGGCCTGGTGTGCTTGTGCTGCCTCCTTAGCACTTTTTAAGTTCACGCACAGCCAAATTGCCCACGGAAGGAACACCAATATGCAGAAATCTCCTTAAAACCCTCCATTTTGTGGTCCAAGAACATGTTGGAAGCATTGAGTTGGGCACTGAGAATGATGGTGGTGGGTGCTCCATTGAGTTAGGCTATTGTGTCCCCAGTGTACTGTAGAAACACATCACTCACTACAGTTGCACGGCTGCTGCTACTGCCGTACTGCTGCCACGTTACTGCTGCGTGGTTGCTGCCTGCTGAGGCCCCTGTTGCTGCCACCACTGCCCGTGGCTGCTACTGCTGTGCGTGGCACCTGGGGCTGCTGCAGATGCCGCCCATGGTTTATGTAGCAGTAGCTACTCCTGCTGTGGCTCCCGCGACTGCTAAATTTGTTGCTACTGCTGCTGCCAGCGACAGCTGTGGCTACCGGTTATGATGCTGCGCACGGCTGCTCCAGCTGCTCACGGCTGGTACATTTACTACAGTTGCTGTTGCTACCCTTGCACACTGCTGATGCTTTCGTCTATAATACTTCTCGCTACTGCTGCTGCTGCTGCTGCTCCTTGGTGCCGCTTTCGGTGTTGTTGCTCCCACACTGTGTTGCCTTAACTGCGGTTGTTGATTTCGCTGCTGCTGCTGTGATTTGCCATGGGCGACCACGTTGTGGTGCATCAACTCTCTACTATGTGGGCATTGGAGCCGCCCCTTGTCACGTCTCATGGTGGGTTCTCCCATGACCACGGTTGCACTCGTCACCAGGTGCTTCCATTGCTATTGCATCTTCTCTGTGCAACTGAGCGAGGACTCCCTCGGTGCTCTGATTCCAGGAAGCTTCCTAGCATTACTACTGCTGTCCTGGCAACACTCTCCTGGTTGGCAGTCATGCTATCATGCAAGGCAGGCATTGTACTAGCAAGGATCAAGGTAGGAGAGATGAACAGTCTCAAGTAAGCATGCACACACACACACACACACACACACACACACAAAGAGAGAGAGAGAGAGAGAGAGAGAGAGAGAGGGAGATAGACAAAATTACTGAAAGGCACATAACAAAAGTAGCTAATGTGGGCGCTACGCAGGTGGCATACCATGGCAGGCCATTTTTTCTCAAAACAGAAGAAAAGGTGTATCTTTGGACATAACTTTATGCACACTTTTCACAACAGGGTGCTATATGAAGTCATAGAAGCAAAAAATTAAGATGGATGCAGCGAGCACACTCATGGTAGGCTGTGGTTGCATTCCACAGGTGGCATGCAAAAAACACGCTAATGGGTCCAATAGGGAGTTCACCGTGAGTATTGTTTTCACTACATTTGATGAAAACAATGCCTTGAGAAGACACGGACGGGTGACACACGCAGTACAACAAATCCTGTTTTTGTCCTTAAGTAAGGAGAGAGTGGTGTTTTTTGTGTTCATACACTCTCATCCATTAACTAACTGTGACCACTTGTCCCATTTCCATCTATGTGTGGATTTGATATTGGGAAGAGATGAACAGATGTTCTTGGTGAAAGTTGACATTGACGTATGCTGGAAGTACCGGAATTCGATAATGATTTTGCTGGTAGTTGTAAAGATTTCGCACCTTCAACCTACATCATTGTTAAGGGGTTATCATAGATTTCCTAGCCAAAAATCTACATGGTCTCGTTGATAGTGATGAGATGTGCCTCTTCCCATGCTAGTTCTATTTTGTCTTTCTAGTTCTTGATTGAGCACCATATCTGTGTACTTCATTCTTATAGAGGGTGTTCCGGAAGTTTTATTAACATGTCTAGTTCTAAATCTGGAAAAGAGGAATCATTAGCCCCACCAAGCTCGCTACTTGCACAACTCAGTGGAATAGTTCACTATTTCTAATCATTATTTAGCTCTCATTGTTGCTATGATCATATCCTCTGTTCACCACATCATTTTCCATGTTTTCTGACTTCTGAGTGGTTCCAGGCCTGGATTGGTTCAGCAACGTAGCTTTCATTCTGTTTTAAAAAAATCCCCTCCTCCCTACCTACCATTCTTGAGTTCCATTCCTTCAAATTTGGCCAACATCTAACTCTCACATGCAGCATCATGGATACCGAGAGCTTGGCTCTCTGTTTCCATGATGGGGGGTGTGAGAGACAGTGAACGTGACACAAAACTTGCACCTCATTGGCTCTCTCATGTACTTGGCCACAACAAATTGTCCTGACATAACACTGCCGCCAACTTCCACACGCACTTCTCACAGTAGTTGCGGGCGAGAGCCCTACATGCGGCTCTGCAACTGGTGCGGTATGTGGTCTCCACACCGTAACTCAAACTCTACTTCTGTCTGCAGTGATTGATGGTGGTTTATGGTTACATAGATAACAACGTGGCCTGGAATCCTCATGGAGAGAGTGGCATGGGCTACGTGTTTTTCCGGGGTGGCACTGTTGTGTCATGGCACAGTGGCAAGCAGGGCTACATTTCATGTAGCTCGTCAGAGGTAGAGAACTTCGCACTGGAGGTGAAGGAAGCTGAGGTGGTGTGGCTACAATACTTGTTCTATTAGTTACACCAGTCTGAGCATTCCATCATTCCGCATTGTGACAACCAGAATGCTCTTTCCATTGCATAGAAATCTGCTGTGTTTCATGCACGCACAGAGAACGTTGTTGTTGAGTACCACTTTTTTCTTGACTTGGTGGAGCGACAAGTGATATTCGTCATCTGATTTGGGATGGACCTGCAGAGATTTGACTTCCTGACCAAGGCACTGGTGTGCAGAAAGTTCGGACTAGACATTCAATTTGTCAGCATGAGGGTGGATGAGTGTGGGGTGTGTGCGTGTACACTGTTATATTTTCGTTTTGTGCTCGTGTCAATTCTGCACATGCATAAACATGCGTACCATTGGGTCAAGGAAAAGTGTAGTGATGTGGGCCATTCCAGTCTGTTTGTACGACAGACTATGACCGCACATCTGTTTCCATGCCTGAGTAAATCCCTCATACGGATATAGCTGGCACGGTGGCACTGCTGCATGGTGATCCACCCATCTACAGCTGCAGGACCACTGCTACGACGTGTTTGAGAAATGCTGGGACACTCTGTTTTTTTTTGTGGTGCAAACTCCAGGGTTTTCTTGGTGGGCTGGCCATGGACCCAGTTTTCATGTTTTGCATTGTTTGTCCATCAATTTTTGTCGGACTAGTGCATGCTGCTTTTGTATTTCCAGCTTAAGATTATGCATTCATAGAACCAGACGGTGCTACATTTGTATGTGGGTGCACTAAATTACAGCCAAAACCAGTGGTTTTGGGCTGGTTTTGAGAAAACTGACCTGTCACGGCGCGGAGCCTGACTGGCACCCGCGGCAGCTATTTACCCTACTGCCAGATGATTTTGTTACAAAATAATTATTTTTCAAAAAGAATTTAAGTATGTGTGTACGCGAGCAATATGTTCGTGGCTTTTTTGTGTGCAGTTTATTATTTTTCCGTGATCCGGTTCCACTTTTGGATAGTAACGAATTCTAAAGTGCACTTTGTCGCTTCGTAAAGGTGGCTGTAGAGGATGTTTCCGGCTGAGAATCGAAGATTTGAAGTGTGAAATTATTGGGGATTTGAACATCCTCCACGGAATTAGTGTGCGGGTTCGACTAATTTTGTTGTATTAGTGGGCAAACCTGAAAACATTTTGCATAATGAAATTAGTGTGCACCTTGAAAAATATTCAAAACAACGAAATCATGTGGCACTAGGGTATGATTTGTGCCTGTGATTTGCCACCCCTCTCTGCACTCTGAAGTTTATGAAGCTCATGAGACTAGTCAAACCTTTGTTTTTCTTGCACCTGCCGACTAGGACATTGTTTGCATTTCAGTTGCAGCAACACTAGGAAGCTTTTAGAAAGTTTCCCAGATCCTAATTTGGATGTTTATATACCCAGAAATTGGTAAAGTAGTCGCTTTGGACTGGCTCAGGGAAAACTGTCTTGCCGCAGCGTGCAGTCTGACTGGCAGCTATTTATGTTGGGTGCCTGCTAGTAGTCATTCCTCTCTACATTATGGTTGCTTCATAGACTGTGCATGCCTCCCTAGCCTGACCCTTGTGTTTCTCACATCTGATTTGCTAGAAAACTGGAGTGTGGAAACTGGGGTTTGCTAGGGGAGTTTTTCCATGGGAGCAATAGCAGTGGTAGGAAGCTTCCACATAGTTTCTCAACTCCCCGCCAAACATGCAAAAACAATGTGTACTAAAACGTGAACTTTATTACTCCTAAAGAGTAGAATCCAAATAGATGTAGTTATTCCCTCAAGCACGTGGAGCATGGGATGTGAGACATGAGAGTGTGGGAAGATCCCCACAAGGCACACGCCATGGCTCAAACATCGTGGTACTTAGGAAATATGAGAGCTGCTACAAGTGAGAACTAGGAGCGAGAGTTGAGCACAAGCCGGTGAGCGTGTCTCCTGGTCCTACATGATGTGCGCAGAGATCATGCTGCCACCCAGGGGTTGATCGTTACCTCTTGGCAGATTCTGAGGGCGGCTATTCACTGTGGCACAGAATTCATCTGGCCAAATGGCACCCTAAGGATCATCACCCGGCTGGCTGAATGAGACTCCCATAGAGAACCACATACAAATTGGAGATAGCCCTGGCATCCTAAAGTGTCAAAGAGCTAGAGATCCCCACAAGAAAAACCAACAGTGAGATTCATGAGAACACAGCTCATGTGGCCACAAGCCACTTCTTCAGTGTGTGTTGCTGTTGGCAGAGTGTGCGAGCTTCTCTACAGATGGCTCCCATGTTTTGGGACTTAACTCCAACACAGTCAAAACACCTCATCTCCTGTACATGTAGGATGTAGTGAGCCTGTGGAGCAAGACAAGAGGGCATTACAGATGAGATAGGCCATCAACTGAACCACAAACACTAACACTCCTCCATGACCAGCGATTATAGCATTCACAAGCCACAAAAATCCAGTTCCAATCAGAACTAGTGCCTTTGTAAGAAAACTAGCTCGCTATAAACGTGTGTCCATCGAGATAATACGAACAATGCCGGTACCGATGCACTAAAAAAATGTGGTGCTGGACATTGATGTCCTTTGTGTGTAAATGATACATGCCATAATTCTCAATAGTGGATTTTGTGCTCTGATGATCACAGAATTGTGTGATACAACACATGGGAACACGTAGTTGCTACAGCAAGCTACACTTCCAGACAGCCGCACACGTACCTGCACCACACGCAACATACTCAGCTTCATTTGAGCTCCTTGCCACACACCCTTGTTTGCCACTTGTCCAGGAGACATTTTTGCCTCAAATCAAGAATATGTAGCCTGTACAGCTACAAGCGTATGAACTATGTGCCATTCAATGTCGATGAAACCATTGACAGTTGTGCTCTAAAATACACCCCAATGCGTGGGGTGAAAGGTCATAGCACACCACACGTAATGAAACCTCAAGGTATCACTCTCTAGGACACTGGGAGACCTGAGACAGAAAGTTCATTGCAAAGGCTACATCTGCACAAGTGTTAGAGGCCAAATACATCAGTGAGCTAATCATACACAAGTAGTCAGTTACATTCACTGTATCCTCCCAGTTTGAAGTTATTGTGGGACTTCAGTAGTGTCTGACCTGTTGGATTCATCGGCGTAGAGACCGAGGAGACCGCAGAGACAAAGGGGGCAAAGTGCTCCCCATGGAATGCCTGATGAACATGCAGTGTCCGCTTTGAGGAATCATGCTAGAGCTCCATACCCAGAAAGATTCAAGCACGCCCGAGATCCTTTGTTCTATGTATTGGCTGCAAGAGAATGACTAAACAGTAGCAGGGCTGGGGGATGCAATGAGCAGATAATCAACATACACAAGATTGGCCATAAGTGGGATAGAGGGTGTACTGAGAAACAACACAGGGTGAACTGTGATCCTGTGAAAACCACCCTTCTTAAGAGTGGATGTTATCTCCTAGTTCCAACATCGTGTTGACTACTTGAGGTCATACGGAGCCTTGCACAACCGTAATGCTTTTTTGGTGCCATCAGTGAAGCCAGGAGGCTGGGTCACGTAGATCTCCCCATCAAGCCTACCATGAAAGAAGGCATTTTTCATGTCCATTTGCTCAAGTTCCCAGTCGTGTTGAGCAACACAAACAAGGAGAGCTCTTTTAGTATTGTAACGTCCCACTAAGGATGCCAAGGATCTGTGAGAATCCCTTGGCTGTGAGGCAAACTTTGCATCGATCCACCGTGTTAGCTTGATTCAGATTTTTTTGACAAACCCACTTGGCAAAGACAGTCTGTCTTCCAGGTGGGAGATTGAAAAGCTCGTACACCCCGTGGTCAGTCAAAGCCTTTGTTTTATCCTGCATGGACATTTCCCATGGGGGGGAGCCAGGAGCTTTGGGGGCCTCAAAAACTTTCATGGGTTGAGGATGCAACGGAAAGAGGCCAGAGACAAAAAAATATTATACAAAGTACACAGGAGACAAACATGCCAAGGATGTGACTGGTGCCATGTTCCACAAGAATGTACCCAAGATCAGAGCTGGAATGCATGACTGACATCGAGGTGGACACGCCAGCAAATGTGGTGAGCCCAAGAGCACGGAGCCCGACATTAGCAGACAAGGTCGTCTGATCGGGTGCCACATGACCATCAGAGGAGGAAGAAGACGTGCGAGTCTAGGTAGGAAGAGCATGAAGAAAACCACCCCAGACGTAGGTAGATAAAAGGGGCACCGAGGAGGCTGTTGGCTCTAGTGGGTTTAGAGGCACCCTCAAGGATGCCTAGCTCTTACTGGTTCACGCTACCAATGTTTGGGCAGCCAATGGACACCTTTGGTGAAGAGTGTGGAGCACAAGGATCACGGATATTAGTTGGAAGAACACGTCGTATTCAGTAGAACTGAATCAAAACACATTTTTGTTACTTATCATAGTGATATTACATCAAATAATTATAGCCTGTGATCTAATCTTTCCAACGCATCCAAGCACACCCAAATCGGAGCAGTAGAGCCCCTGCTACGGCCGTCGAAGTAACCCTTGTTGGAGCCGCCCACCTTGCCTTGCACGCTAGGCAACGGGAGGCGCTTCGACGATGACCCGTCGAAGCGCCTTTCCTCGTCCAGAAGTCAAGGAAAAAGTCACCCTGGTCAAGGAAGCCCCTCTAGTCACTTCATTCATGGCCCAGGTACATTTGGAGCTCGTTGGAGACGAACTCGGATCACTGGGGGTGGATTATCCCGCCACCCATGGCGGGTACCACATTCCACCCGCCCAACACCCGAACTTCGGGGTAGGAAACTTTCTGAATACTCACTCAAATTGAGCGATTAAAAGCTCGATCCTGCATGGAAAAATCCAAGGAATCCAAATCCAAAGTCAGATCAGGTTTTCGACCACTCACCAGTGTTTGAACCAGGGAGTACGATCAACGACACTCATGGCAAGGGATACACCATATCAACAATCTCCCCCTTGCACCGCAGCCTTGATGCCGTGTCCTTGGAACCTGTGGTATTTCAAACCTCACAGTACAGACCGAGCTCCATGCAGCTCGCGTCGTGCCTGTCCTTGGGCTGTGCCTTGGTCATGGCGTTGGCGAGCATGCGCTTAGTGCCACAATGCACGATAGCCGCATCTCCCTTTGCCACCAAGTCTCGCGCAATGTGATGCCGGATCTCGATGTGCTTGGTCCTCCTGTGCAACACCGGGTTCTGGGTAAGGCTGATGGCACTCATGTTGTCCACATTGAGTACTGTCGGCTTCCTTTTCAGCATGCCGATATCCTTTAGCAGCCGCCGCAGCCACACCGTCTCCTTTGCGGCTTCCACGAGCGCGATGTACTCCGCTTCGGTGTTGGAGAGTGCAACACAATCCTGCTTCCTGCTTGCCATGAAACTGCTACATCACCAAGCACAAACATGTACCCCGACATTGATTTTTTGTCATCCGCATCACCAGACCAGTCGGCATCGGAGTAGCCGACTAACTCGAGGGAGTCGTCAAGCGTTCCCCTTCCAAACACGAGCCACGAAAGTTTTGTCGCCTTGAGATAGTGGAGGATCCACTTCACCGCTTGCCAATGTAGCGGCCCGGGGTCTGCAACATAGCGGCTCACTTGACCCTCCCCAAAGGCTAGGTCGGGCCGCATCGCCGCCATGGCGTACATGATGCTCCCCACTGCAGACTAGTATGGCACACCTGCCATCTCCTCCTCCTCATCCGTGCTCGGGCCCATGCTCGAGCTCAGCTCACATGGGGTGGTCATGGGTGTGCCGATGGGATTTCACTCCTCCATGTAGCGGCGGAGCACCTCTTGCACGTACTTTGCCTACCCCATCTTGAGCGTGCGTGCCTTGCGATCCCTCTTGATGGCGACGCCGAGGTAGTACTCGAGCTTGTCCATGTCGGTCATTTTGAACCGACCGCCTAGCTGCCGCTTCAGGTTCACCAATTCCTCCATGTCCGATTACACGAGGATGAGATCACCAATGTAAAGAACCACGATCTGGTGCAACCCTAGTTGCTTCCGCACGTACACGCTGTGATCCGCCTCGCAGCGCTTGAAGCCAAGCTCGGCCATGAAGCCATCCATTTTCAGGTACCACATGAGTGGCGCTTGCTTTAGCCCGTAGAGCGCCTTGTGAAGCCGGCACACCTTCCCCGGCGGCGCGTCCACCCCCTCTGGCACCTCCATGTAGACCTCCTTGTCCAGGTCGCCATTGAGGAATATGGTTTTTACATCCATTTGATGGATTTCGTAGTCGCCCGCCGCCGCCACCAAGAGGATGGAGCAGATGGAGGCAAACTTCGCCACCGGTGCGAAGGTTTCATCATAGTGTTCACCCTTCCGCCGGACGTACCCCTTTCTGACCAGCCGTGTCTTGTACCGCTCCACATTCTCCTCCTTGGTGAGCTTCTTCTTGAAGATCCACTTGGAGTCGATGATTTTTGCGCCATCCGGCCTGTCAATCAGCTGCCAAGTGTCGTTCTCTTAATGGGAGGAGAGCTCAGATTTTATAGCTCCCTCCCACTCAGTCCCATCCTTCCACTTCAGCGCCTCCTTGACGGCCTCGGGCTCCTCTTGTGCAAAGAATGCTCGAGCGAACCAGGTCCAGATGCCCTCCGCGGCATCGTACCTCCTTGTCATCCTCCTTGCGCGTCCGCTTCTCCGGGGTTGCTCCTGTTGAGGCTACTACTACTACTGCCGCTGCTGCTGCTGCTATCCCCTCGCGGTGCCACTCGCACCGCTGGCCTGCTCCCCCTCTCTCAGGGATCATGGGGATGGGGCTCATTCCCCACCTCTTTGTTCAGCTCTACTGCTGCCGGTGCTTTGGACTCATTGTCCGACTCGGCTGAATGCAAAGCAGCCGCTCCCACATCGCCCGGATGGTTCTCGCCGGCTGGAGCCGATGGGACGTCACCCTCTTTTGCGTCCTCCGGCGTCTCCCCATCGAGGAGTGGCAGCCACTCCCCCTGCTTGGAGAGATCCACGTCCTTGTCCGTCCAACGGCTGTCCTCGTCGAACGTGACATCGTGACTCTTCATGATCTGCTGCCTCGGCGGGTCGAAGATCCGGTACGCCTTGCTCCCGCTCTCGTACCCGACGAAGATGCACCGGTGAGTCCGCGGGTCCAGCTTGCCCCGCCCCTCCCGTGCCTGTACAATAGCATGTGCAACACATCCAAACGTGTGGAGGTGAGCCACAGTTGGCTTCCTCCCACTCCACACTTCTTGTGGCGTCTTCCACACCTTGGACTCCGCGTCTTTTATCGGCTTCGTTGGCGTTAGGTTCATGATGTACGCCACTGTCTGTGCTGCCTCGCCCCAGTGCCACTACACGAGGCTGGCATTGCTCAACATGGACCGGACCATGTTGAGGATGGTACGGTTCATCTTCTCGGTGACGCCGTTATACTGCGGAGAGTGTGGCATATTTTTCTGCCACGCGATCCCCTTGCTCTTCATCCATGTCGAGCAGCCCTCGTACTCGCCGCCGTTGTCACTTCGGAACGCCTTCACCTTCAACTCCGTTTGCCGCTCCACAGTCGCCACGAACTCCTACATACACGACAAGACATTGCTCTTCCTCTTGATTATGTAGAGGTAGAGCTTGCGGCTGTGGTCGTTGATGAAGGTGACGAAGTAGCCAGCACCCGTGATAGAGCTCTTGAATGGTCCACACACGTCAGTGTGCACCACCTCCTACTTTGCCGATGCTCGCGTCCCTTTGCCATTAAACGGCTATCGTGTCGCTCTGCCGACCACGCACGACTCGTACATGGCATCCTTGGCTGCGTCAAGGATCTTGACCTCAAGACCACGTACGACTTCCTTCTTTGCCATGTCCCTCACAGTTGAGGGAGCTATGTGACACAAGCGACGGTACCATAGGTCCAGGTCTCCATCGTCCTTCTTCGCGAGGTGGACAACGTCGGACCCCGTCCGGCTGCCGAGGATCTTTGCACATAGTAAGTACAAGTCGTCCTCTCGCTTTCTACGTGCAATCACCTCGCCATCCCCCTCCTTCCGGATGATGGCCCCCTTCTTGTTGAAGAGCACCTCGAGCCCCTTTTCGTCAAGGCGGCTCACTGATAGCAGATTTACTCCAAAGTTGGGCATGTGGAGCACGTCATGAATTGTGCTCGTGACAACCTCCCTGTCCACTTCCATCTCGATGCGAACGTTGCCTTCTCCGGCAGCCAACTCTGTTTTGCCGTTGGCCAGCGTCATGCGCCGTTCCGAGGCGCCATAGGTGACGAATGCCGTCCGCTTATATTGCGTGTGGCGGCCCAATCCGGAGTCAATCACATAGACTCCCGGATCTGTCAAGTCGGTGGACTCCTTCGCCATCATTGCGCGTTCGTCCTTCTTTCTTGCTTTCCCCGGCTGGTCCGACTTCCTGTTGGGGCAGTTGTGTGCATAGTGGCCTTCTTTGCCACACATGAATCACTCCCCCTTCTTGTCACCTTTCTTGGTGCTCTGCTTGGCACCCTTCCTCTTCTTGCCTCCTCCTCCACCTTGAGGGCGGACGGCATAGGCGGAACTTGATGTTGCCCCACTCTCTCCCCCACTACGCCGCATCCATTTGTTGCGGACGTACTTAGCCACCTTCGGGTACTTCAGCTCATCGGCGGACCAGCCACCTACGACAGTGATCATGGGACTCCAACTGTCCGGCAAGGCCAGGAGGAGGATCATGGCTTGCAGCTGAGGGTTGACCTTCCACCCGGTGGCTACGCACTCGGCAGTCAGGGACTCAATCTGCTACAGGATCTCCATGATGTCGTCGCCTTCCTTGGCTCGGAGGATGACTAGCCTCTTGAAGACAAAGAGCTACTTAGCAATGTTGGTATGCTGGTAGATGGTGCAGAGCTTCATCCAGGCTTCTGCGGCCTCCATGCATCCTTGAATGAGTGAATGCTGCGTTGGAACAAACACATACACCAACAAGGCAAGCGTCTTCTTATTGTGCTTCTTGTATGTGTCCACTTCCTCCGGCGTCGCGAAATCCGGAGGGGCAGTTTCTTCACCGTTGACCAGCTCAAGCAGGCCCTTGTCATCGAGGTAGACCTCAAACTCCCACCTCTACAAGAGGAAGCCAAATCCGTCGAACTTCGAGACAACTCTCTTGGTCGGTCGGTGCCATGACGCCCGGCGGTAGCGTGAACGTTGTAGAGCTAGGATCCTTCTAGGCACGTGGGCCTATAACCCTTTGTTGGCTCTAGTGGGTGTGGAAGAACCCTCAAGGATGCCTAGCTCATACTGGTTCATGCTACCAATGTTTGGGCAGCCAATGGACACCTTTGGTGAAGAGTGTGGAGCATAAGGATCACNAGATCGATCCTGCATGGAAAAATCCAAGGAATCTAAATCTAAAGTCGGATCAGGTGTTCTACCACTCCCTAGTGGTCGAACCAGGGACTACGATCAAAGGCACTCATGGCAAGGGGTACACCATGTCAAGAGAGGCGGCCTGCAAGATTGTAGAGGGGAGTGCTGGCAAAGACGGAGAGGGTGAGGGCATAGGAAGTGTGAGAGAGGAAGAGGACACGGGAAATTCCTGAGAGGAAGGAATGGGCACAGGAAGAGTTGAAAAGGAAAGAGAAGATGTAAATTCTATTGGAGAAGAGGAGGAGGCATCAAGAAATGAAGGAGACGATGTGGAGGCCGCAGTTGGAGGAGAGGAAGAGAGAGAGAGAGATAGAAAGAGAGAGAGAGAGA
>SZWC01011270.1:79135-91937 GCA_023375785.1 Penium margaritaceum
AGAAAGAGAGAGAGAGAGAGAGAGAGAGAGAGAGAGGTAGTGGAAGAGGCCAAGTGAGATAATTCTGGATCCAACGTAGGAAGGGATTGAATCAGGTAGGGTCTACCATCGGGACCCAAACTGAGGGTGCACAGAGCCGGACGACAACGAACCTCCCTCAAGCTAAGAGATTAGGGTAAGAGAGATGGGAGAAGCGAGACAAGACAGGTCATTTTCAAAGATATGCTAAAAAGAGGGGAATGCCATGACTCAATGACAGCGTCGGATAGGATCCCAGAAGTGCAACGCCTTGGAGAAGGAAGAGACACAAGGAAAATGCAATGACGACCACAAGGGGCAAGCCTTCCCTCACGATGATCATCGGGCAGCAACACAGTAGCAATGGAGTCCCAAACACAAGAGAGATGTAAACCAACATGACGAACACTTAAAACAGGGTCACATGACAAGGAAGCAGGCCGTGAGGAACACAGTTCCACACCCAGGTTATGTACTACATGGCCTCAAAAGGAAAGAGGGGACTGAACAGATACAGTCACAACGCACCCCATCAGTGAGGGTGTGGTTCCAACGCTGAAAGACAACGTTTTTCTGGGGTATTACACATACTGAGACTCAAGAAAGCATGAATTCGGACCAAAACAATCACTACCATGGCCACAACAAAAAAACACTGAGCAGGCAATGACAGGCCCGTTCCGCCCGTGGAAGCTAGGACTCACTAAAATCACTTTTGTGATGGTGCATAAACACCCAGCAATAGTGAGAGAATCAGTCAGACACAAGATGTGGTGATCCACGCCACCTAGGAAGTCATGGGGAAGGGGGCCCATGACATGAGCATGGACAAGGTGAAGTGGATAAGAAGTCAGAGAGTCAGTAGTGATGAAGGGAGTGTGGTGCATTTTTCTTCGGGCACAATCAAGGCAAGTTGTGGAACATGGAGCTGGAAACACGGTGGTGTCAAGACCAATCGCAGGCGGCGTATGAATCATGCGAGCAATGGCAGCAGTGTTGATGTGACAAAGGTTGTGGTGCACAAGTTGAGTGTGCTTGAGTGATAGAGAAGGTGCCAGGTGGACAAGAGCAAAGGTAGAGGAAGGCCAGGGAAGAGAGAGAGGAATGCAGAAAAGGCGATCATAACAAAGTCCACATAGCACAACTCTGCTAGAGGAACAAATAAAAACAGTTTCAACTGTTAGTCTCTCCCTGTCCATATCTTCTCTTGTGGATGGTCGTGAGTGTTGAAATAGTATGCACCTTGTCCACTGCCTAGCTGGCTAGCTACACATACAGACAAGGCATGCACTGCTCTGTGGAGTACGTCCCCTTGGTCTGTTCTGAGATAGGCCAGGAATGCACTGCCCATAATGGGTATGTCCCTTGTGGCTCATCATAGGAACCATACCTTTTTGGCATGGTTGAATAGGCACTGGAGTCTCAAACGAGAGATCGTGGGTTCAAACCCCGCGACGGCCACATTTCTCTTTGTGGCCAAGACTGGGACAGGAAGCTTCTATGAAGCTTACTAAAAGCCTGGCTTGAGGATGACACTTGGCGGTCTAAGGACGCGCCAAGTAGGATTGTAGGTTGAGGTTGGCTCCAGTGGAGCCACTACAAGCAGAAGCTTTAGCAAAGCTCTGCAAGTATAAAAGCCTGTACCTTGCATGCATCCATTTACAGTTCTTGCCTTTGAGACTCCTCACAGAGTGTCCAACCAAAGGTAGACACTAAAGACCAACATGCGGACTTCGTGAGGTTGCAAACCAAACGAACCTAAAGTGTGGATCCCTCGTTCGAGGGTGATATGTTATCTTGGTTGCAATACCAAGAGCGGTTGGCGGCCTCCCATGTCAGGACCCGTTTTCTAGACCATTGCTATCCGGCGCATTGACAGTGAGCACGCAGGGCATGCTGACGCAGGGAGTGGAGGCGCCGCACCGTGACGGCTCGTGACCCCTCCACCCGGCATGCATAATCGCCTCCATCCCGCTGGCATGGCCCCTCTCCTCCATTACCTAGCAATAGACTCACTCTCCAGCTTACCTGACCTATGGTGGTCCCTTGCTGTTTTTCCTGGATCAAACCTGAACAATCCATACGGGAACCTAGATTAGTCCTAGAACTCTTGCTTGCTGTTTCATGTTTCGATGTGCAGGATAGGGCGCCGACTAGCCAGCCCTTTTGTGGAGTGCGAGGGCGATTTGCCCTCGTACCAGGGTTGTATGCCGGCAAGCTTCGCTCGCTGGCCCGTTAGGTGGGTTTCAATCAGCGAGACTCACCCGTACGAGGTCTTCCTCGTCCCCCCTCGACACTTGTAGTTTTTCGTGGGCGTGGAGCCATGGCTGCCGTCACAAACCCACACCTAGCATAGTCTATACTTAACCATTTTTGCTCAAACAAGTTGCGTTGGATTCGCATTTCCACTCTCATGGTATCAGAGCAAGGTTCGACGGTAGACGGAGGCGAATCAGGCCGGCGCCAAGCAAACAAGTGGGCGACCGAGTGATGAATGACCGTAGAGCCACGCGGCAGCCGCGAGAACAGGCCGCGCAAGCCCCTAAGAGCGTCAAACGCCTTCCCCTAGGCCGCGCACTGAGAGTGGAGGCGGCAAAAGAGAGGGGAGCGACGCTAGAGGAAGATCGGGGGTGGACGAGAGAGCCCAAGCGCCGCCGCTCCTCACATAGGGCGACAGCGGGGTCTCCTGGCCCTAAAGGTAATCTTGCAGGTCAAGACAAGTCCTAACATGCACCAAAGGTCAAGACCGACGATCCCTATCGAGCTTAGGGATCGTGGCAGAAATCTGGGCCCAAAGTGGGCCCGGTGAATTGCTGCCGAAATTTACTTCGGCAGCAACAAACGGGCAGCCGCGCTAGCACCGGTCTCCTAGCTTGCCCTCAGGTCGCACGGCTCCATGAGCGCAGCAGCATCTGCGCCGAAGGAGCCGATGCAAATGCCGGCGAGATCACAGGTGCCAGCGCCGCCGCTGGCACCACCTCTACAGCAATGATGTGGGACGACCTGAGCAAGGTGCTGTCCCACAAGGACCTGACGTCGCCGCAGCTTGGCGTGCACGACTTCTTATCCTGGAAGGATGTGTTTCTCTCGCGGGCGGTGGAGCATGGTTTAGAGGAGTACTTCCTAGCTCCGCCGCCAAAAAACACTGCCGCACGAGCACTCTTCAGGGCATTCAATGCTCTAGTGCGCGCCCTTCCTCAGGGCCAGCAATACTCGATCCGCCATTTCCGCTTTGGGGGGACAGGAGAAGACTCCCTCGCAGTGGGGACCCTAGACCTCATGATGCATGGAAACACCTTGCGACGTAGAAGGAAGATCAGGGCATGGCCCTAGTGATCTCCCTGTGCTAGCAGCTCCGCAACCTCTGTCCTAAGCCCGGAGCACCAGTTGCCGAATATTGGGACGCCGCCATGGACCTTTGCCGGAGCATTCTCGGCCTTGGCGCATCCTGCACCATTCTCGAGTGGCTGGACCCGGTCCTCCTCCACCTCGGTGAACCGTACAAGGACTTCCGACGTGGCTTGCTTCGGAAGCTGAAAGTTGCTGATATCATGAACACCGACTTGGCAGAGGTGTTCGAGGAGCTGCGGAACTATGAAGACAT
Source organism: Penium margaritaceum (assembly GCA_023375785.1). Taxonomy (NCBI): domain Eukaryota; kingdom Viridiplantae; phylum Streptophyta; class Zygnematophyceae; order Desmidiales; family Peniaceae; genus Penium; species Penium margaritaceum. The sequence continues at coordinate 82,758 of SZWC01011270.1, forward strand.
CCTGAAAGGCAAGGCACGCGAAGACGAGGATGCAACATCAAGTGCGTTCGTGCATCAGGGCGGAGGAGGCACTCCTCCTGTGCATCTTCACCCCGGTGGAGGAGGTGGAGGGGGGCATGGCGGCGGAGGGGGCAGAGGCGGACAAGGTGGCGGAGGACGTGGGCGCAGTCAGGGGGGAGGGAACCGCACCTGCAACTACTACAAACAGCCAGGCCACTACTGGCGCGCATGTCCTGTGCTCCAGCGAATCATGACCCCATCCTCGCAGCAGACACGCCCACCAGTGGGGCAACCACTGATGCCACTCTATCACCCTCCCGCCTGGACAACATACCCTGCGGCATGACCTTGCATGCCGGCACCCTTTGGAGCAGCCACTTTCGGTCCGCCGCAGCTGCAGCCTGTGATGTACCCACCAGCGCCAGCCTTGTCTCCACCGGTGTACCAGGGATCCCCGTTCCCACCTTCCCGCCTCCATACCTCAGTGCACCCGCCCCAGTTCCAGCGTGGGCACAGAGGGTGTACGTCGAGACGACCGAGCCACAGCAGCCACTATCACTGCCGCCAGGACCAGGGTGGAGTGTGCCTGTGGAGCTGCATCCACCGGAGCCGACTGGCATCTCACAGTCGCCAGGTCAGAGGTTGGGGCACACACACATCACATCATCACACACACTGCCCATGCATGAGTGGTTGTTTGACACCGCAGCATCACATCATATGCCTCCGCATCACCAGCTGTTTGTTACACTGCATGCCACGCCTGATGTTGCGGGTGTGAAGACTGGGTCTGGAGAAGTGTTGCTGGTTGAGGGCATGGGGACCGTGGCCCTCCAGGCACCGGGCGGTGTATTGTGGTTGACTGGTGTCTTAAACGTCCCGCGGCTGAAAGTCAATTCGTTTTCCGGGGGGCAACTAGACCAACAGGCTAATGTGACAGCACTGACACAGAGACAGCGTTGCATGCTCTATGATGCCTCTGGTGACTTGCTGGTTGATGGGCCACTTCATATTGACATGCTGTACAAACTCACCCTGTTCCCATACGTCCATTCACAAGTCAACCGACCCCAAGCGCATGTTGTCACAGGCACTGATACAACACATGCAGACCTCATGCATCGCCGCCTCGCACATCTCAACACGGAAATAGTTGCTGAACTACTCAAACACACCCCAGCCCATGGCCTTCATCTTGATGACTGCCCACATGGCCTCAAGGCCAACACATGTCTAGACTGCCATGAAGGGAAAGCTCACAGACAAACATTTCCCAGATCAGACAGTGAGACCACGAGGCCCCTAGCACTGGTGCATGCTGACCTGACAGGACCAATGCAAATGGCATCAGTCTAGTATGCTTCCCTGTACGTTCTGACTCTCACTGATGACTACAGTCGTTTTCGCTGGGCCTTCCTGCTCAAAACCAAGGCCGATGCCCAGCACACAATTGCTGAATGGATTCGGCTTGGTGAACGACAGACAGGTTGCTCCCTCCTAAAGTTGCAAACCGACAGAGGAGGGGAGTTCCTTGGTTTGATGTTCCAAAGGGATGGAACATCAAACCATGGCTCCGTACACTCCACAACAAAATAGAGTGGCGGAGCAATGGCACATAACTCTGGGTGATGCACTGCGTACACTGTTGAATGAGTCCGGTCTGTCATTTGACTTTTGGGAGGAGGCAGTGAAGTATATCACTTGGGTATGGAATCGTATCCCACAAGGTCCCCTCCCCAAGTCAGTCACACCGTGGGAGCGTTGGTTCAAAGAGAAGGTTGACTTGAGGCCAACCCGAGTGTGGGGCACAACGGCGTGTGTCTGGCTCGCACCACCATAGCGAGAGAGGAAACTGAGTCCTCGTGGCCGTTGGTGTGTCTTTGTCGGGGTACCCCACGCCTCAAAGGCATGGCGGTTTTGGGACCCCACCAACCATTGTTTTGTAGAAAGTCGTGATGTATCCTTCTTGGAACACATGCCCTACAAGGTATTCCGTACACTACGTCATGCCCCGTCTCTGTCCACACATGACCACTACCCTGAATATGTGAGCATACCTGTCTTCGTGTCATCCCCAACACAAACTGGTGGTCAGACAGCTCGAACACCAAGGGAGATGGCCACTCCCGTCCCAAAGGACTTGCTCTCATCCACAGATATGGCTAGTACAGAGTCCAGTGCCACCCAGGTACCACCAGGCCTCAGGCCTCTGACCCCTCCCGTTGAGCCAGAAAACGCCAAAACCCCAGGACCAGAACCAGTATGACGCTCTCTACGCACTCTCCCCAGAGTTGATTGCAAGCAATTTTACCACACTGTTGGCACTGAAGCCATGGACCACAGTGCAACTGAACCACTGGCACTTACTGAAGCAAGGGGGCGCTCAGACGCCGCTGAATTGGAGAAGGCAATGGCAGCTGTGCTGAATGCACTGGTGGAACACGAGGTGTTTGAGCTGGTACCCTTGCCACCTGGCCGCTAGGCCATTGATGTCAAGTGGGTGTTCAAACTGAAAGGAAACCTCAAAGGACTGATTGAGAAGCATAAGGCTCAACTTTTTGCTAAAGGATTTCATCAAATCCCTGAACAGGACTTCACTGACACTTATGCACCTGTGGGAAAGTATGGGACAAGCCGTGCCTTGCTCGTAGTCGCCGCACGCGAGGACTGGGAAATTCACCAGATGGATGTAAAAAATGCCTTCCTGAATGGCCCACTAGAAGAAGAACTGTACGTCAAACAGCCAGACGGCTTTGCGGATGGGACAGACAGGGTGTGGCTGTTGCTGAAAGCCCTGTACGGCCTGAAACAAGCGCCTAGATGTTGGAACAAAGAGATTCGCCGCACCCTGGAGAGTGGTGGGTTCACACAAAGCATCTGCGATCCCTCTTTGTTCCTGCGTTGGAACAGTGGTGTACCCGTTGCATTGTTGGTCTATGTGGATGACCTGTTGATCTTGCCTCCCGCCCTTACTCTCATTGACCAGGTCAAAACACTGCTCACAGCACACTACAAGATGACAGACCTAGGTGAGGCACAAAACTTCCTAGGCATGACCATCACGCGTGACCGCACAGCAAGGACTCTGACCCTTCACCAAGGCCGTTTTCTTGCTCACCTCACTGAACGCTTCCAGCACCTTGTACAGCATCTCCCACGACAGTGCACCCCCATGAGCCCTGATGTCTATGCCCACCTCCTGGACACTCGCACCACTGACTACGGCCTACAGACAGACCCCACATTGTACAGAAAAATCACAGGCAGCCTCTCATATCTTGCCTCCACTACACGGTTGGACATTGCATGCGCTGTCAATGTGCTCACACAGTTCAGCCAGCAACCACGCAGCACGCATCACAAAGCACTGCTTAAGCTGCTGCGTTATGTACTGGACACTGCAGCCCTTGGTCTAGTGTTTGCCCCCACCACGGATCTACCTTTGGATGGGTACTGTGACAGTGATTATGCGCGTGATCGTGCGGCTCGCAGTCGGGGTGGCTACGTGTTTCGTGTGTGGGGAACTGCTGTGTCTTGGCATAGCGCAAAGCAGTCTTGTGTGGCACGGAGGGTGGCCGAGGCAGAGTACATGGAGCTGGGTGAGGCAGCATGTGAGGGGATCTGGCTTGCACGATTGCTTGAAGAGCTGGGCATGCGCACATCCGCTGTTCCTGTGCATAGCGACAGCTCAGCAGCCCGCCGCATTGCAACGAATGATGGTGTGTTGCACCCACGCACAAAGCACATCAGCGTTCAACATCACTTTGTTCGTGAGGCAGTGGAGGCTGGGGCGGTGGAAGTACGTGCAATCAGTGGTCAGGCCCAGCTGGCAGATTTTCTTACCAAGGCTCTCCCATCCTCCTCCCTCCTGCTCCAACTGCACCATCTTGGTTGCATGTCCACCACACTCCCGTCCAAGGAGGCGTGTCAATCTCTCCGTGTCAATATTTTCTCTTGTGGATGGTCGTGAGCGCGCAGGGAGTGGAGGCGACGCACCGTGACGGCTCGCGACCCCTCCGCCCGGCATGTGTAGTCGCCTCCATCCCGCTGGCATGGCCCCTCTCCTCCATTACCTAGCAGCGGACTCACTCTCCAGCTTACCTGACCTATGGTGGTCCCTCGCTGTTTTTCCTGGGTCAAACCTGAACAATCCATTCGGGAACCTAGATTAGTCCTAGAACTCTTGCTTGCTGTTTTGTGTTTCGGTGTGCACGGTAGGGCGCGGACTAGCCGGCCGTTTCGTGGAGTGCGAGGGCGATTTGCCCTCGCACCAGGGTTGCGTGCCGGCAAGCTTCGCTCGCCGGCCCGCTGGGTGGGTCTTAATCAGCGAGACTCACCCGTACGAGGTCTTCCTCGTCCCCCCTTGACACTAGTAGTTTTTCTTGGGCGTGGAGCCATGGCTGCCGTCACAAACCCACACCTAGCGTAGTCTATACTTAACCATTTTTTCTCAAACAAGTTGCGCTGGATTTGCCTTTCAAGTCTCATCAACGCGGCGGCTAGACGTAGAGTTCATTCCCTGATCATCCAGAGTAGTCATAGACACCAAGTTGACCTCTACTTTGGGCAGGAACAGAATGTCAAGCAAGAAGAGGTCACCACCATGCCTTGTGAAACAACAAACAAACAACACAAAAACCTTGAACGAGAAGAAGATGCCCTAAGCCGGTGCTTACGAAGCGCAATGAGCCAATACGACTGAGAGAGATGAAGGAAGAACGACACGAAGTCATGTGATGAGTGGACCCTGAATCAATGATCTAGAAGCCCCCAGAAACACGAGTGGAGCGAAGCACAACGCAGACTACGACTATGCCAGAATGTGGAGCGCAAGCAGATGTTCAAACCACGAGACGATGGGGGAACACATGAGTCTGTCAATCTTCAATCTAGGGACGATGATCAAGTAGACACCCTTGAACTCCCCAAGACAACGCACCATGAAGGGCTCCATTCAACTCACATACAAGGGAACGAGACATGCCCATCACACCCTCATCTCCCCAATCATGAAGATGAAGAATTTTGGTGAGGCGGCACTCAAGAGCCCGCTCCTCAGCATGATAAGTGTCGAACAAACGCTCACTGCTGGGACGAGATTCAGGGAGACGCGTACCGGCCTGTGACCAGGCTGGTGGTGCATAGTGAGGAGAAGGTGGCCCATAGTAGGAGGATCCCGTGAAGGGGGGTATCCCTAATAATGGGATGGTCCCACATGCTTCTGGGGGGGGGGGGGGGGGGGGGCTGTAGTCGGTGTAGGACACAGTTACGGAAGAGGAAGAAAAGGAGGACAGTGCAGTGCAATTGGGTGCAGAATGCCCCGTAGCACCAAAGTTCCAGAAAGTGACTTTTGGTGGAGTTTGGGTACCGCTAGAGCCCCGTTCTCCCTCTCCATGGCCTTTGCCATGTACATGACTCTGGCCACCACCGCCACGACCAGCACCCTGGGTGGGCCAGGCGGCGGCAGTAGAAGTAGTGGATGTGGCCAAGGTAGAGGAGGACGTGGCTGCAAGGAAGGAGGAAAATGCAGTCATTGGAGCCACAACGGTGCGATGGAGGCATTTGTTTTGTAGGTTTTCCCACCAATCTGTGAGACTTCCACCTGTGAACTCATGGAGGGCACAATCCCAGGAGGTGAGTTGGGTGGAACATGCTCGGATACAAGGCATTCAAGCTCGGTGGGACATGAAAGTAGAGGTCAGAAAACTCCGGAGTCATCCCAGCCACAATTCAAAGACAGGAAGACATCTGTCTAAGTGCACTTTTGTTAAGGTCACGTAGAAGACGTAGACTACGTGCCCAGTTAGCATCAGCTGATTCATCGGCCCTCATGCACAATTGGTTTAAATGCACAGTGAGAGCAGTCTGGGTTGTGTGACCAAAGATGGTTTTGCGGCGGCGGATGAGAGCATATACACCGATTGGATCAGTAGGGGAGCTGCATGCAATGTCAATGTTGTACGTGCCAATGTCATCCAGGAGATCATCAAGACCAACCATAATCAGGGCACAAACAGCACGAGCAGCCTCAGTGGGAGAAGAGGTGAAAGGAGGTATGGCAGCGGGACTTGTAGGGGAGTAGTACTCCCAAAGGAGCTCACCTTGCGCCCAAGAGCTGAATAGCGTCTCCCATGAGGAAAAGGTGAGTTTGGGTGTGAAATACGATGGAGATGTTTCGAAATTTTTTGCCGCTGTGGCAGAAGGTGTTGAGGCTGTGAGGGATTGGGTAAGACCTAACCATGTGAAAGCACCATGGGGTTGCTTGTAGTGCCTCTTGCACTAGTAGATCCAGAGCTGGATGCGGCACCCAGAGCACCTCCAACAGCCATAACGCCTCCAGCACCTCCAGCACCTCCAGCACCCCTTGCATCCACGACACCGACAACACCCGCAAAAGAAGGCAAACAACACTATACAACAAGGACTCAATCTCTCGATCTCCCACTTCCTCAAGTTGGCGAATGTCATCACGCTAATACTTAGCTGATAGCATGAGGACCGAGAGGAGTACATTGTTGTTGTTCTGCGCCGGGCCTGCCCAGCTATCAGCTTGTGCTGCTGCCTGTGACGAGCCCTCCTCATAGTCGTAACCTCCGTCAGACGAGGGTGATGAGACGAGAGAACCGGCCATGAGAGCAAGGTAGGAGTTGGAGTTGCGGCCGGTGCGCTGCAGGAGGATGCGGCTACTAGTGGTGCTGCAGCTGTTGTCCCAAGTGTGACGCTGTGATGGTGCGGGGACCCTGAGAGGAGAGTGCTAGTAGAGGTCCGGTGAGAACCAGAGACGATGATTAAATGTCACTGCTGCTTTTGCTGTCACCATGGTCCGAAGGGTTGCGACGACGATAGGGGAGTGGGTCTGAGATTAGGGCACCGAGTCTCAAGAATGAAGCAACTGTTGCTAATGATGCCGATGATGTGCACGAGAGTTGTAGTGACAATGGGGCAATCCCAGGAGTGGGGCGTGACAGCTGTCACGCCCCCCGCAGTATGCGGCGGTCAAACACTGATGTTGTTGCTGCTGTAGTTCCGGGGGTGGTGCGACGACATTAGACAGGGGGACAAGTCCTGCTCCTGACAATGTTGTTGTCGCTATATGTAGTCGGAGCACCCAGAGATTAGGGTTCATTGAGTCGTGCGTGGTAGACACTTTTGTCGTCGATGTCGTTGCTGTGACGAGATGCCCCTAGTCTTGTTGTTATCTCGTGATGCAGCTACAGTCACGAGAGTGGTGCGGCGATGATGGGCGATGCGACAATTGTTGTTTCTGCTAATGTTGTTGCGCATATTAGATCACAATCTTGGCACCCCAAGGTTAGGGTATGAGAAATGTGGGCAGAGGTCTAACAACACTAGCTTTACTGTCGTCGTAGTCAAGCGAATGTGGTCATGATAGTGGGAAGCGGGGCAAATGGCGCTAGTGTTGATCTTGCCGCAGCTGCAAGAAGCAGCCGTGGTGATGCGATGGTGGTCCGAGAGTGGTCCAGAATCGAGGAGTGTGATAGTGTGGCAGGGTAGTTCCCTCCTTGCTTTAATACCAATAGTCATTCCCTCAAGCACATGGAGCATGGAACGTGAGACATGATAGTGTGGGGAGATCCCCACGAGACACACGCCATAGCTCAAAGCTCGTGGTACTTAGGAAGTATGAGAGTTGAAACAAGTGAGAACGAGGAGCGAGAGTTCAGCACAAGCCGGTGAACGGCACTCCCACTCATGCGTGATGCACGCCGAGATTACGCCGCCGCCCAATCCCTCGGTGTACACCAAGGGTAACTACTCACCGTGGCATGAATCAATCTGGTCGGTTGGCTTCCTAAGGATCAGCACCCACCTTGCTGAATGAGACACCCCCAGAGACCCGCATGCATCTTGGAGATAGCCACGGCATCTTGAAGTGACAAAGGTCTAAAGCTTCCCACGAGCAAAACCAAAAGTGAGAATCATGAGAAGACAGTTCATGTGGCCACATGCCACTGCTTGAGTGTGTACTATTGTAGGCGGAGTGTGCGAGCTTCACCACGGATGGCTCCCATCCTATGGAGTAGAGCTTCATCACAGTCACAATACTCAACCTCCTGCACATGTATGATGTAGTGAGCACATGGAGCAAGACAAGAGGGCATTTTAGGTGTGATGGGCCACCAATGAAGTCACAAATACTAACAACAGATAGGATGAGATGAATTCTCGGTAAAGCACTAAAATATAACTATCTTAGCCAAAAGCAAGGGGCACTGTGATGCGCAGAGTCCATGTTGGTCAAGTAGGGGAATAGTGTACGTAACATTTTTGGTGTTCACCTTTTTGAGCAGTTATTGGACGAGACGACATCGAATCAATTACAATATTGTAGCTGCATGCAGTCTCGTCTAATCCACCACATGTTTGGATTGCTCTCAAGCAGATTTGTCAGACTTGAAAGAATCAAATTCAACATCCTATCCAGTTCAACAGATTTGCTGTGGAAAAGGTTGCACTACAGTTTATCGATTGCCCTCAATGCACTGACACCATTAAAAAACGGCATGACAAGGCAAGCCTGTTGGAGACTTAAGTACATGGTTGCTAGGGTCTCTAAGCATGCATAGCGCAGTATGTTCTGGCACTAACACATGGCATTTCTGATGACGAAGTAGAAGCAATAAACTTGGCCGTGAAAGCCGCTTTTGCTAGAACTGTACAAAAGCGCAGGTTCAGTGAAGGGGACACACCATCTCCACTACTCGGTGGTGAATGTGTCCAGCATCACTCAAGACCTGTGTACATCCATCCAGCCCCACTCCCGTCTCCTAACCCCACCCAGGACGCCCTATTTCCTTCCTCCCAAACCCTTAGCATCCTCCACCCCTCTCACCTTCCAACATGTCGAACTCGCCTTCTCATTCTGTACATTAGGCTTGACTCTGCCTGGTCGATCCTCGAAACGTTTTGAGGCGGACAAAGCGCGAGGGCTGGAGAAGCATCAGCTCCCGCGTTTGCACGTTCCCGTGTCCCAATCCAGTATAGTCTTCCCTGCCATGAGGGAAGACCTAGGCATCAGGCAGTTTGCAGAACGCCTGACTATGCTTCATCTACTGCCCCTTTCCCCTTGCCTTGCTGCATCCCTTCTTCCCCCCCCCCCTCTACAACTCTCTCTCTCTCTCCCTCTCTCTCTCTCTCTCTCTCTCTCTCTCTCTCTCT
>SZWC01011271.1:21624-34174 GCA_023375785.1 Penium margaritaceum
CCCCAATACGCACCTCTCACATGCCTGTCAAGCGACTGCTTGGCTGCTTCCCTCGCCGCCGCCCCCACCGCGAGGGAAGGGGGAGATGCAGGAAACCTCCACCACGTGGGCGCGTCCATTACCCTCGACAACACGGCCGTCCTCCCGCTCCCACTGCTGCGCCCACCGCCTAGCACAGCAGACCGTGACAGCGACCCAGCAGACGTTCTGCTGTCGCTGAGAAGACTGTAAAACTCCAACTCATCGCCGCTGCCAGCTTCTCGGAGCAAGGAGCTGCCAGCCGTTGCTGAAGAAGACGAACCCGCCGCGGTCGCGCCCCCCTTCCGGTTCCCCTCCTGGAGTCGCTTCATGTCGCGTTCCGATATGGAAGAGGGCGCCACGGGGTCCAAGGGACTGTACACATACGGCTTTGAACGGAATGCCTGCTGCTGCTGCCGCTCGCGCCTCGCCCGTGCGGCGCGATCCGCCGCCGCCCGCCGCCGCTGCTCCTGCTGCTGCTGGTACTTGGACACAATTACTTCTCTGCCGCCCAGCGAGCGGTCGCGCACCACCTTGCCACCACCTCTGCCACCGTACACGTTCTCCGCCCAGTCAAACCCTAGCGCCCGCAGCGCGCGCCATACCCGGAAGGAGACCTTGTCTCCGAGAGAATGAAGGGAAAAGGAGGAGGAGGAGGAGGAGGGGGAGGAGGAGGAGGAGTAGGCAAAGAGGCCTGGGCCGCGGCGAAGGAGGGAAGAGATGGCACCGATAAGGAGCGCAATGACGAGGGAAAGTTCGAGGAAGCCTGGAGGCAGCGCCACTCGGGAGGGCATGCGCCAGGGCGGTCTGGCCTGGGTTGACGCGGAGAGGGAGGCGAAGAGAAGTCGGGAGGAAGTTAGGCCTTGTGCTGTTCCAACATGAGTTGCCAAAGGTGCTGGCGTTGAAGAGGCAGCGGCGGCCGACTGATTTTGGATTCCAGATTCAAATTCACACTCAGATTCAGCCGCATCGGAAGAGAATGGGGTGATCCGACTCTGCCAGCTGTCCGAGGGCAACCCCTCGCGTGGATCTTGTGGCTGGAGTGACCGCAGCTCAGTGCCTGCGGCCTCTCCGGCCAGACTTGTTGCCAGCGCTGTTGCTCCCGCTGCTTGTGCAGGCTGCACAGCAGAGAAGTCAGCGGCGTCAGCCTCCTGGCCGCAGCTAAAGCTGCTCCTGCTGCTGCTGCTCCTATAGCTTCTGCTGCTGCTACTTCTGGCATCCCTGTGGGCGAGCGTGCAGGGGCTGATCTTTCTACTGCTGCTCCTGCTCCTGCCACCACCGCTACACCGAAAACACTTGCCGGTGTGCGGAAAAGGCACCGGCCGCACACCCAGTCCCAATCCCGATCCAAATCCCAGTCCCGCAGGGGTCGGCGTGAGGGAAAGACAGAGCGCGCGGAGCTGAAGAGACGGCGCGGAGCACGGCCTGGACGGCGCGGTGATGGCCGCGGAAGTCGCCGGGACCGCCGCTGCGCGGGCGGCAGCCATGGCGGCGAAGCTCACGTCCGGAGAGAGCGTCGCCGCAACCGGCGGCGATCGCTCAAAGGGGGTGGTGTGATGTTGCGGAGACGGGATCTGCTCAGTGGATCGGCACAGCGTGGGGTGACGCTGACACGCACCGTTGCCTTCGTTGCAAGGGGCCACCCGTCCTCACCGCGAAGAGGCACCACCACCCACCCAGACCACCACCACCATCCAGCCCTTGGGTCTCGCGCGTCCGAGAATTCGAAAGTCAGCCGTAAGACTCCAAGGAATAGTGAGAGCAGAAATGTGCTGGGGGTGGATCGGTTTATTGTTTTCTTTTCCCCGAAGCCGGGTAAGTAGGGTGTCGTGCAGAGGATAGGTCGTGGTCGGGTTGTCGCGGGTCGAGGGTAAGCGTGTCGCACGTCTGAGGAGCCGACAACGACGGGACATGTCAACAGGGGGCCCATGGGTGGGGCGAAAACACGTTTAGAGGTTGGTCAGACTTCAACCGGTGGCCCGTTGAAACACGAATGGCGTGAGAATTTTAATAAAACTATTGATGCGCACGTAAGAGATGGGCTACTCCGTACATCTAAGCTCTGAGATGGCTTAGATGACAAGCCCGCGCTTCCCATGGGCCGAGGTCCGATGGCCTGTCTTGTGGTCCAGTGGCCATCCCTCCAGTCATCCTCCCTGGTTGTGTCCAGCGGAGCCCACCCTACACATGGGGAGGGTGGGCGCCGATGTGCTCCAGCCCACTCGACTCCGGCCTGGTCGATGGACAGGGGCGGACTTGGCGGGATTGCATGATGGCATCGCTGTGAGTAAATGTACGGAGACTTCAATCTTGTACTTCTATACCGAGCCTTTTATTGAAATTATCCCGCCTTTCGCGTTTCGAAAGGCAACGGGTTGAAGTCTAACCAACATCTTAGTTGCATTGGGTGCGGCTTTGAGTGCGGTTAGACCACCTAAGGTAGCCGTTTGAAACTTTTAAACCACAAAAATTCATCTCTCAGACGATTCCGATGGCCGCGTCTGTACTGCCGTCCTCTTGGATGGCTTCAAGACCCCAGCTCGCGCTTCCATTGGGCCATCGGCTGATGGCCCTCTCCCTGAAAAACCACTAGCGAAGCCCACTGATCCCATGGAATGGGTGGGCTCCGATGGGCTCCAGCCCACCAGAGCCCACCGGAGCCACCCTGAGCCCACCCCACTTGGTGGACAGGGGCGGACTGGGCGGGAATGGACAGAAGCATCACCGTGAATCGACGTACGGACGTTTTGATCCCAGCCGTTCGTACCGAAAGTTTTGTAAAAGGCCCTCATTTTAATAGTTTTCTCGACCACCTCACGTGGTCCGACCGCACTCATTGACCTCCTCCGCAGTCCATGGGAAGCCCAAGGCGTGGCCCCGGCCTGAGGATTGTGACTGATTTCGGCTGAATGCCCTTAGTAGCCGTGAAGGTAAGCCTCTTAACTCGCAAGGTGAAGGGGCTCGCGGTGCCTCTCCGTGTCCTTCGGACGTCAACAATGAGCCAGTGCCTTCCTGCTAACATCAGCCTTAGCCTCATCCAACTCGTCATGACGATGCCTACAAGCAATATGGGTTGCTCCTTCCTTTTCGTCCGTCTTTTCATGTTCTTCAAGAGGAGCAGATAGTCCTTGACATCCCTCAGCAATCACTTCGGAAGGGAAAGATGGGCAACGAAACTGTCCTAGTTGACACTCACACATCACAGTTTCACTCCGCGCTCAGCGTCAACATAGAGCAGCCCTTAGGGACCCTAGTGGTTTTATGTAGTGATGGCAATGAGCCAACTCCTCGCACATCAGAAAGTGTCAACACGAAAGCTATGTCCTTGTCTTCAGATAGATCTATGAGTGAGATTGTTCAGGAGTCTGTTTGTTTTCTTTTTTAGCTTTGCGCACGAGGCTAATCATGCATGGACAGTGTGGATTGGATGTTCCACATTCTTAGATCTATGTAGGAGGTACAATATCGACCAGTGGAGGATCTGGACCCTTTTTATAAAGGTCATTGAGGGGAAGTATGAAGTGCTGAAGGAGCATCTGTCGACCTTCCAATGAGTACGTGACGCAAACATATTAGCACACTTACATGTCCTTTATGCACCCAAGGACAACTTTTTAACCAAGCTTTTCTTTTTGTTTGACAATGTCGTCAAGGAGCAGCAGTTGAACATGCTTCGGTGGTATGACGCGTAGGCTAAAAAGCTGAGACACATGATTTATGACGGAAGAAGAAGCTATAAGTTTCTGACCCGATAACTCGAAGCTGCTTACAAAGCATTTGCGGACGTGAGCTGAAGAACGAGGAACTTAAGGAGCAACATTCGTTCCTACTCTTCCCTGCATGCGGAATGATCCGGCAGAGACGATCACCGTTTTACGTGCTATGCCTTAACCGCTTGTAACCACTGAGGATGTCCCCCTTGCAGGTGCTTCTTTAGAGGTGAAGGTTGAAAAGAATGTTCTCGTGCTTGTTGTTGCTCATGTTGCACATTTGCAACTTGTGGAGGAGCTCCGGAAGGAAATGATGGAGAAGGAGGGAGAAGTGTGAGCCCTTTGTAAGAAGTACCAGGTGCGTGAGGCTTGGACTCTCCCAGTTTCACTAAAGACCTCCTCACACCAACCATGTAATGGATTGCTAACTTCTCCTTCTAGTATGTCTTACAGAGATTCAACATGACGTGCGACGTTTGGTGCACAAAAAATAGGAAACTAAAGCCCGGAGGTCGCTCTTTGCATAGGTTTGACACGTAAATCGGCTTCTGTATTGCTAGACTGCCAGACTCAATGTGCTCACCAACACGGATCTCTTTCACTCTCTTGCTCTCTGTAGTTGGAGGCTGATCGGAAGAACATGAACGATCCACACAAGTCGGAGGTTCATGAGTTGGAGTGCAAGTATCATGCTCTCTTGGAGGAGCACAAGAAGCTCCACAACAAGATTGTGGTGTGTGTCCAAGAAATGGCGGTCCCTCGCTATCTGCCTACTTTTTGAAACGACAATGAAAATTTCTCACATTTGGGTAGGAGTTCATTTCAATAACTCAAAGGTAAAGTGCGAGTTATGTGCCATGTCTGCACCTTGCTCGAAGGAGAGGTGGATGAGTTTGATTCTGGCCACATGCTGACGTTCCCAAACCCTGAGGCTGACAACAAAATTGTGCTTGTTGAAGGCTTAGGTAGGTGCCTGCACAAACCAGAACAGATGAGTTTGGATGGAGCAGATCCAATGGAAGTCTTTGTCAACTACTATCAACTACTGTTTGTCTCCGTCATCTACTGTTTATCTAGTTGAACTCATCTCGGTTACTTTTACCAATTTTGGCAAGATTTCCTAAACTATCTCCACTTCCGTTCTACAGGCTTGACACATAGGTTCTCCTTTGACAAGACCTTTCGGCCGGAAGCCTCTCAGATTGATTTATTTTATGAAGTCTTGCAACTTGACAGAAGCTCTTTAGATGGCTACGAGGTCAAGAATCGATGACTATCGCTTTACCTCTCCACCTACTGCAACTTATTTTTAGGTTGAATGCAACCAAATCGCGCAGAATGCCGCCAATATTCATCGACTGTCCGTCGAGCCAAAAAAAGTTACAAAAGCATTTGGGCAAAGATCTCACTTGCTAAAGAAAGGGCTCCTTACCGCTGGGTTGAGAAATTTGCCGCAGGGTCTCACTTTGCTCCTTTCTTCTCACTTTGCTGCTCCTGGTTGTTGAATCCGTCACATCATAGGTTCCCTTTGGCTACATTAACACGAACAGTCACAATCACCTGCTAACCTGGAACACTCCTAGTCAATCATTAAGGAACTCCGCCCCCTCCACCCACCCAAATCTCTCCGTACTCCCAAGATGGAACTGACTCACCTTGTAGTGACAAAAGATCTTACAACCCAGATCTCTTGTGTCCCCATGCCTCTCCTCCTCCTGATGAGGATACATTTTCTTATTGACTGGTCATCCAAATACACAGAAGTTTCTAATTCAAGTTTCGTGTGTGAGATGTGTTACATGCAGGTAAGCATGTTCACATATGGCTAGACAGAATCTCACAAGACCTACACCATGTTGGGGGGACATGGAGAGGAGGACCGAGTCCTAATACCTCGTACCTTAGAGGAGATCTTCTGCTCTCGTAAATAGATCATTGATAATGGCGATAAGGTTTTCATAGGAGTGAGTCCGACGCGTGCTCCTCTTGTGCTTCTGAGGCCTATGCAAAAGTGTTGTGCATAACACTTTTATTTTGTCATGTTAACGCCATACTGCACTACCTTATTTCATAACCCTCTCTACTTCTATACAATCCACTCACAGACTGATGTTCTTGAGTTTATAACGAGAGCATTAGCGATCTACTTGAAGGAACTTCGAGGGCGTATCTTCCTCATTCGGGTGGCCCGTCAAAGCTGAAAAATCGGAAATCAATCCCTCGCACAAGTACTTCTGCTCCTCGTTCTGTTGTGTTGTCCAGATAGGTTTATGACGAAGATGCCGAAGACTTTGTGAGGACTCCCACTTTGTACAACGGTTCATCTTATGCAACAAGGGCACTTTAACATGTTTCTGTAACTATGGCAGGGCCAAAAACCAATGATGTTTCAAACACTCAACAAAAAGGTGCATATACTACCACGAAGCGGACAGAATCAAGGGGCTCCAGGGCACAAAAATCTCTCTTTGGCAATAACAGGAGCACTACAGCTTTATGTGAGCCTGTACTAAAAGGGAAGGAGAAGGTCAAACACGTGAAATATGAAGTCCATCATGACACTTCAAGAAACACGTGGGATTCTGAACTACTTGAAGTAGAAATTCAACAAGCTCGTGATGCCGAGGCCATTTTGGCTAAAGCTATGGGGAATCGATGAAAGTAACACAGCTCCAACTACTCCCAGCCTCTTCCTCTCACCTTCTCTTACTCATTAATTACTCGCCCTCTGGTTGTCAATTGCCATGCCCCCATTCATGAGATGTTCTCAACCTCTGTTGTTAACAACATCCTCCCTGCCTCCCTCCCTCTTTACTCTCATACCACACTTGATGTAAGGGATAAACCCTTGAATTTCTTCCATCAGTTCCTCTTGCCCTGTCACTAGCTATATACCCCACCCTCATCCCCCTTCCCTCTTAAAGCTCACTCTGATCCATTTTCTCGATGTCTAAAATCTATCACCATTGATGCGACGTGCAACACGACTGCCAAGACAGATTCAAATAGAGTTTCATATTGTAGCCACCTTGTTTTTACCCTCATTATTCATAGTGAAGTTTCGGTAAGAAACTCTCGTGCTCCCTCTCTCCTACCTGTCCTACCTACCTATGTCATCTGCCACAACAAAGAAGGCTGGTACAAGGAAGGAAGGGGGAGAGAGGAGGAGCTGTTGATAAAATGGGCCAGGCTTGCAAATTCACTAATCCTTTCTTTCCTTTCATGTATGATCCAAAGATAAAAGAGGTCCACATGCTTGATGGCCAACTTAACCTCGTCAACCTTACCGGTACAGAGAGTCTCAAAGACTCAAGTGAGAAAGGCACCACAGAGACAAAGACCAATGTGGGACCTCTCCCTCTTTGTCGTTGTCACGTGCTAGTACATCAACATCTTTTATGCACTCTATTCCTTACAAGATGGACCATTTTCAGAAAATGAACCTGAGTTTATTCACACTTCTTAAGGCTTTCAAGAGCCTCTGCAAGAAGGAAATGTACATCCCTTACAGAGAATCAAAGCTTACAATGTCGCTGCAGGTAAGATCAAGAAATAGTGGCAATCATATCTCTGTTATGGACTACAACATCAGGTTTCATTAGTGAATGCTACTTCATAATACTTTGTGTAGAACTCACTGGGCGGTGCAAGCACCAAATCTCTGATGATCGTGAACATGTTGCCAGATGTGAGCTCAGAGACAGAGACATTGTACTCTCTATGTTTTGTGGATGAAGTGTAAAAGACTGAGATTGGTCCAACAGTCAGGACTGCATACCCATTGTAGGGGGTGGAACCAGTAAGGGCTGTGGATGCATACCATTTCTGGCCAGGGAGGATGAGTATGCATATGGTGGCTTTACTAATAGAGCCATTTTTTTTTACATGCTTCTTAGCGGCCTCATTTCAGGAAGAACTGTCTCTGGCATCTTGTGTGCTCCGTGACTGAGCAAGACTAAGCAAGAGGTAGGGACCTTAATTGGAGATTGGACATGTCATGTTATTTTCCTTTCTTTTCCCTTTGCTTCAACTCATTGAATATTCATCAGTGTCGCTCAAGAAGAAATGAAAATTTTCACACCTTCATGGAAAGCAACGTGCTCACACAATGATGTTCATAGAGGGCAGCATGCCATGTGACCTAAGAGTCCTTCCTTCTTATGTCGTTACAAAGTGTTACCCATGGTAATAAAACCATTACCATTGCGGGTGTCTCTTGTCCCACCCGTCCCCACCCCCTCCCCCCTACCACAGGGGTAGACCAAATACGGTAATGCGCCTATGAGTTCCCTCATGTGTCAAGACGTTAGAGCTTTGGTCTTACTATAATGACACATGTCAAAGGCGCTAAACTGGTCCAGTGCATGCACGCCCATACTCAATGACACAAGAGGTCTGGTGGTGAGCAGGAGAGTTACAGCGTCAAGATTTGGCTAAGTTTGGAATGCATGAAATAAGAAACAAGGGAGGAGTATAAAGAGCCCTACGGAGACTTTATGTATTGGGGACGCGCGGCTAGTCCACTTGGCCCCGTCATCCGCATCGCAAAAGGAACAGACGGACAGAATACATGGAACACAAACTTTCAGGAAAAAAAAACCTAAAAAATTTAGTCAATACAGGCTATCACAATCATTACTTAATTGCAATAGTCCGTTAGCACTATTCCGTGACCCATTCCCTGAGGTCACGTCAAGCATGTGAAGTAAATAGTCGAAACAAAATCCAAATGGTCATCTCAACGCAAATTGCATTCATGAAGTTTCCACCGTTCTTTCTTATAGAAGAAGAGAAGGATTACAAGTGATAAAAAATCATTACTTTGAAAAGAAACAACGATGTACCTTCGAAAGGCGTGGTGAGCCATGATGACTCGGGCAAGGAAAGACCACTCCGGCGAGGGAGGAGGGTAATTCAGTTTTACAGCGATGACATTTCCCGAGCCCGCTCAGCCTTTCGACGCTAAGTCATATACACCCGTGTCTCACCACATAGGGAAACACAAACACCCAAAGTCGCACAGTCTGGATAGGTGCATAAATGACACCCATAGAGGATAACATTACTAAGAGCCCCATGAAGTGGAGATAATACTCAACCAAGAAGGAGGAAAAACCCATGTGCAGGTGGAATAATGCAAGACAATGGCCAAAAAACAGAAAACATATTGTTCCTTGTATTGATTTGCCTTTTCATAGATAATGATACCTTTGAATTCGCCTTATTTTTAGCTTCACATGTTTTTGTTTGAGACTCTAAAATAACACCTGTGTTAAACGACCAGATTTTCAAATTCAATAATGCTCTTTTTCACCCCCCTCAATGATTGAGGCTCCCATCAAAAATTGATGTTAAAGCAATTGACAATTCAATTTGTCATGTGATGGTTGCATGTGATAACATGACTTTAATTACCCCCACACTCTAACATGTTTGGAAAGCAAACTATGAAACATTTAGGTATGCAAAACAATGCACGAGCATGTTATTAACAATAACCCCTTAGTTCTCAACAAGGTGGTACAACGTTCAACATTTCATTATGTATGAAAGTGGCCAATTCATAATTACGGGAGGCATTGACAAAAAACCACTTATTATGTCAAAAACATGTGCAAATGAGGAATTAAAACCTTTAATGTATACAAGGAGCAATACAGTAGTAAATTTTACAACATCCAGGGTATCCCATGTAGCCTAACATTTCAAGCTGTCTATTTCTCTTTCAAATTAGAAAGTGGAAAAAAAAGAGTATTCTAAATGATTAGATATGAAACAAACTAGTTATTGAAAGCTCTAAGATTTTGAAAAACCAGACTAGAACTAATTCCTCATGTAAACTTGGGGTATTAGGCACTCGAGTCGAGCGACGCGAGTAATGTCGTTTCAGAGGTCGCTTTGAGGAATTCTGTCAAGAATTTGGGGGGTTTTATAATATCAAGGTGCGACTTGATAAAAGTTGAGCATCATTGAGAAGTTGACCAAACAATATCAAAACATTGATACGATTCGTGAGTTCCGTTGGCCCTTCTGTAAAGTGGTTGAACTTATCAGAATTTTATGGAACGGGAGACTTGTAGTCGAGGCAGGTGGCCAATATGGGCTCGGCAGAACTGCATCAAAATCACGTGATAGATTTGTTGTGGGCCACGAATTTCATGACAGAAGTACCCATGAACGTAGTTCTGGGACGTGTATAAGGCATGTGTGTAACAATATCACCCTCCATCCACGTGATCGTAGCCACCCATTGTTAGTGCCGCGATTGTCCATTCTATGACCCGCTTTATTTTTCTCGAACAGTGAAGGATAAAGCTGCTATAACATGGTTTAAACAGGTTGGAGAATACTATTAATTGTTCCATGACATGGGTGTGTGGTTTTTCTCTTCAATGGGCAGGTGGAGGTGGGTTCTTGTGTTCGAGGTTAGGGGGAAAGTAGAGTCACACCAGTTGAAGCATGTTGGGATTATCGTTTTCACCCAAAAAACACTTCAAGTCTCGCGAACCTTCTTCGAGCGCCGGACCAGATTACTATTCGTAGTGGTTTTTTTTTGGACTGCCAAAGACGTTGCACTGCTGAAGACGTGGCGTACAGAAACTAACTGTGTCACATCACTTCAGAAAGGACGAGAGGAGAGAAATTGACGTGAGGCGACGAGAGTTACAGTGCATGTCGCTCCACTTAGTGCTCGACATGGCGTAATGTTGGCGTGGACCTTCCGGAGGTGCTGCCGTTCTTCCGTCGGCTTTTTGTGGGCCGAGCTTTAGACCAGCAAGTAGGGACGCTCTTGGTGGAAAAATAAAAGAAGGGGGAAAAGAACGAGCAAAGAATCAAAACAAAATCCGAAGGAAAATGGCCACTCTACACCTCGCGCCTGCCGGGCTCCCGCTTCTGCCTACCAAGCTCCACACCCATCACAGCAAAGAGGCACGACCAATTAGAGCTCTTTTCCAGATCTCGAACGCACTTTACGACGCCTCAATCCGTGAAGTGTTGATGTTGTATTCCCTTATGGCGTTTTTGCTACTACTTGTAGCTGCGTGCGGTGTTTTATATGCAACGTAGTCGCCGTTTCCGTCAAACCCTTAGTCACGGGGGTCGTCTGGCTCTGAGAACCACTTCAACGTGTCGAGTCTCCAGCTCCTAAATCGAAGTCGTCGTCAGAGTTCGCAGAATGGTGTTCTAAGTCCGCGTCAGGGGTTTACCCCCTTCACAGGACTAAGGGGGAATCGTCATCAACGACCAAAAGCAGGGAGACTCGAATATTTTGAGTCTCCGGAGGCCCATTTCCGTTTTTAGTCTTACCCTTGGTTTTGGGACCCAAACCGGTCTTTACCTTGAACTTGTGCGTTAGCACGAGTTTCCGGTTTCCAAACTCGTAGTTCGTCCTAAACAAACCGAAGATTTGTTTTTTACGCGTCGGCGCGAAATCTTCGCGTGCGAGGCACGATTAGCGATTTCGTGTTGACTCCTCTCGTGTGCTCCCCTTGTTCCTTTCTCACCCTCGCTCCCCCTATCCTTCGTCCTCGCTTGCTCACTTGTAAGGAGGGCGAGGGGGGGACAAGGGCACGAGGCCACGAGGCCTCGCCCTCGAGGCCCTCGTGGCCCCTCAGCTACCGATCAGGCTAAGGCCGCGATCGGCGGCTGGCGGCTGGCGGGTTGGTGGTGGGCTGGTCACTTGGCCGGCCGTCGGCCGTCCAGCTGGCCGGCAGCCAGCTAGCCGGTGGCCAGAGAAGTGCTGGCTGTCGGCCAGCCCTCGCTGATGCGAGGGGTGGTGCGCAACCACCCCTCGTTTCAACGAGGGGGGAGGGCCGAACCGGCCGTCCCGCTACACACGGTTAAAATAGGTTGGAGGATACGTTTGATTTTTGCATGAAAGGGCTTATGGTTTTCATTTTCCATAGGCAGGGGGAGGTTCGTTCTTGTGTTCAAGTGAAGAAGAGTCAGACCTGTGGGAGCATGGTGGGATTATCGTCAGGAAGGTTGGATGAGGTACCCACTATGTCAAAATTTTAAGATTGCGTGCACACACGTACTCATTTAGGAATGGCATATTCAACACTTTCCAACTTTGTAAGTGATGTGTCCATTGGTTGAAGAAAAGCAAAATAGTATGTAAAAAAATACGTGAACACCATTTTGTTAGTACATGAAGTGAAGCGTCAAAGTGGTGATGTCATCAGGTTATTTCAATGATGAAAAACCCCTCTGCTTAAGTGTTTGTGATTGTTCGAGTTAGGGGTTTGTGTGCAATTTATGAGGGGGGTTCGAGATGCCCCCTTCGTTGAAAGGGAATCTGTCGGGCCCCGCTACCGCAGTACCAAGGAGATGCCCGCACAAATATAAAACCCTCAACCCCAAATTACATTCGGGATTGGGTTTGAAATTGTTTTTCATGCGAATTAGGGGTGCTTTGTTTCGCGTAAAGAAAGTATGAAAGAAGAGATGGGCAATATTGTTTGATCCCTATGTAGCGATGACCTTTCCTCCCTTTTGCTTCTCGACACGCGAACCCGCTATTATGATCTAGGGTTTTATGTTTTTTGTCGGCTTCGCCCGCACAAAACATTAAAAACCTTAAAGCTTAGTAATGGGTTTGCATGTTAAAACAAGGATGCGATGTTTCACTAAGGTGCACAGGGTTCCGTAGTAACCTTCGCAAAGTTGGCTACAAGTGAAACCGAAAGATTTTTTAAGACAAAAGCAGGGAAAACAGAATTTAAATAATCCATTTCATCTGAACTCTATGTCTAATGTGTTTGTTCTGTTTAATGTAGTTAATATGCTTGTATTTTTCTCAAAGTCCATTCAAATGTGAC
>SZWC01011271.1:43129-61035 GCA_023375785.1 Penium margaritaceum
GGGCCTCCTTCCTTGGAAAGAGAGAGAGAGAGAGAGAGAGAGAGAGAGAGAGGGGAGGGGGGGGATGAGATACACTGCCTGGGCAGAACATCAAAGCAGAACATAGAGGGAGGCAGTCATGTGCAACCTTGTACCTATAATGTGCCCCCTCTTCCTCCTCTGCTGTCTTTCCCTCCTATGTCCTCTGCAGGTGCGCAACATCACCATCACTGTGAGGTACGTACTTTCTGTTGAGTGGATTCCACGTCTCTCTAAAACACTTCGTAAAAATGAAGAAAAGAGTCGATCTTGCAGGCGTGCGATATCACCATCAGAATGATCCACTTTTGTGCCAAAGTGTGATGCCTGCTCTGCCGTCTGCAGACTATGTGCATTTCGGTCGCCCTCGAGTCTCTCATCCTCATTCTGGATGCACTTGCGTCCGCACTTCCATTCTTATTCTTGATGCACAACGAACCGTTCCGGCACACTGCTTCGCAGATGAGTGCCAAAGTGGTGTTGCAGAGGAGTGATATCTGCCCAGTCACTGGTGTCCTGAGATGCGTCTTGGATCAATTCTTCAAGTGCTGCCCAGCCATGTTGCCCTGGGTTTTCGTTCCTCTCTGTTGCTCAGGCCGCTGTCTGTATAGGCAACCTCATGGGTCGACTAGGATCCCCCAAACTGATTCGAGCTCTCCGCCGTCAATGCTGTCGCGTTGTTTTGTTGCGTTGCGCTGCATTGTGCTGTGTTGCCTTCTGTTGCGTAGCATTGTGCTGCGGTGCGTCATGTTTTGTGGAGTTGCCTTGTGTTGCACTTTGTGCATTGGGCAGAGGTTGAAGTTCTGGTGCGGTGTTGATGCCCTCCCCCATCCCCCCCCCCCTCCCCCCCCGCTCCCCCCCTTCCCCCAACCTCTCACCCCTCTTCTTCGTCCCATTTCCTGCCATTTATTGTTGCGGTGTAGCAGTTAAGTTCATGTTCTGCTTTGACAACTGAAGAAATTTACATCAACACCACGTCCGCGCTCATGTGCAGGACCATCATTTCGGGCCTGGGTTGGCTCGCCACTTTCGTCTTTGCGTTCAACTCGCTTGGCCTCACCCTGCTTTCCCTCCAGATCTTGCTTGGTCTGGGGAAAGACGACAACAAGAACAGCTCGAGTGGTGCCGCCAGCAGCAGTGGCAGCAGCAGCAGCAGCGCAGCAAGTGAAGAAAGCTCTGACAAGTCTAAACCAACTTCGTCAAGTGAGGGCTTTTCCAAGAAATGATGGAAGCGGACGACTGTGACATAAGCTCACTCTACAGGTTGGGAGCTCCCATCACTTTTTGGTTCCCCCCAAAAGTGATGATAGGCTGGAAGAAAACGTGTGAACAAAGCCGTGTGGTTTTCACCGGCATTCAAGGTAGTGAATTCTGGTAGTTTGGTTGTAGCTCGTTGTAATTGTTCAGTGATGGTTTTTATCGAGCTCGTGAGTCTAATGTTTTTATTCTTCAAAGTATGTGGACAATGTTTCACTATAGTAGGGACTGTACTATTGGTTTTTGCGCATCTCTCATTGTGCTCTGATGTGTCCTCTCGGCTCATGTACATCGGCGTGCAGATGACTTACGGCAAGACTAAACGCTGCTAGAGTGTTGTCTGGTGCAGCCGATGCACATTGAGGCCTACTTGCAGCTCGCTGCAGCCTCCTCTCTGCGGCGACGTGCTCAACTCCATCGGCATGCCTCCTCGGCGGTCGGGCCGCAGGCGGCCACTGCCACCGCAGATGCTGTCTGTATGCGTCCAGTGTTGGATCTGACTGCACCATAGCGTCTCCAGTGTCATGGTCTGACTAGGGTCTATGTCTCATGTTGCGTGACACTGTTTGGCATCATAGACCATCGTAGGCACATCCTGGGTTCGGGCAGTCATAATTCTTTACTGTTATTTTTCTAGCTGATTCTGATCGCACGCCTGCGCTCACAGCGTCAGTATTATGGTATGGTCCAATTTTCAAGCAAAACAGACGACGCCCGGTTTTAGGGCTGTCGGCCGTCTGCCGAGAAAACCTTGCCTGCCAGAAAATAGGTCTATGTCTATTTTCTGATTGGCTAGTTAGCTGAGTAACAAGCTCTACGGAGCTTGGGGGGACCTTGAACTTGGGGGCGTCTCCCATTGTTGTTTATTCTTCATTCCTAATCAGTCACTTTCAGTTTTCAGCTGCTTTCTGGCGCCAACACCGGCGCGCGCATTANGTTGGATCTGACTGCACCATAGCGTCTCCAGTGTCATGGTCTGACTAGGGTCTATGTCTCATGTTGCGTGACACTGTTTGGCATCATAGACCATCGTAGGCACATCCTGGGTTCGGGCAGTCATAATTCTTTACTGTTATTTTTCTAGCTGATTCTGATCGCACGCCTGCGCTCACAGCGTCAGTATTATGGTATGGTCCAATTTTCAAGCAAAACAGACGACGCCCGGTTTTAGGGCTGTCGGCCGTCTGCCGAGAAAACCTTGCCTGCCAGAAAATAGGTCTATGTCTATTTTCTGATTGGCTAGTTAGCTGAGTAACAAGCTCTACGGAGCTTGGGGGGACCTTGAACTTGGGGGCGTCTCCCATTGTTGTTTATTCTTCATTCCTAATCAGTCACTTTCAGTTTTCAGCTGCTTTCTGGCGCCAACACCGGCGCGCGCATTATTGAGTAACAAATCCAGAGTTTCCTGACTTAGACTCTAGAGCAGCAGATTGAACGGGCGGCAGACTTAAGCAACGAGCGTGGAAGTCCGCACCCTGCATTAACAATGCTGCTGCCCCAACGTGCTGCCGCCCCAACCTGCTGCCTAGCTTTTCCTTCTTGGTATCACAGCTTGAGCGTAGCAGCAGCAGCAGAACACTGACGTACAGGTGCTAGACAATGTCGGCGGACCCCCATGCACGCCAGTGCAGGGGAAATGTTGCCGGAATTTTTCCGACAGCATTGACCCGCATGGTGGCGACGTCAGATTTTTTCCCACGACCACTGGGCCAGGGGAAATGCTGTCGGATTTTTCCGGCAGCACTGACCCCCACGCGTGACGCGAGGATGTGAGCGGTAGGCTGCGTCCGACACCTGCGGGTGGCGACACACACGGTAACGTCGCCCAGGTGTAGCCTGGGCAGCAGCAGCAGGCAACAGCAGCGAGCAGTGGCAGCAGCAGCCAGCATCAGCTACGTGCTACAGTAGCAGCCGGCAGCAGTAACAGCTTGCAACAGCTCGTTGCAGTAGTAATCCGCAGTAGCAAGCAGCAGCGGCGGCCAACAGCAGCAGCTCGCAGCAGTAACATCAACGGTAGCGAGCAGCAGCAACAGTAGTAGTGAGCAACAGCAGCAGCATGCTACAGCAGCCGCAACAGCAAGCAGTAGCAGTAGCCGGCTTCAGCAGCAGCAGCAGCGAGAGGCAGTCGGCAGCAGCCAGCAACGGCTGCTGCTGCTCGCAGCCCGCAGCTCGCCGCGAGCAACGAGCTGCATGCAGCGAGCAGTGGACTGCTGGCAGCGAGCAACGAGCTGGCTGCTCGTAGCCCGCTGCCCACAACAAGCAGCAAAGCTCACTGTGACAGACAAAAAGAAATAAAAGGAAAGGAAAAAACCCTCACCCCACCAGCAACTCTGATGCGGCTGTAGCAGCCGCCCTAGCCGCTACAGCAACCACAGCAGCCGCAACAACACGTAGTAGCAACAGCAGCAGCAGCAGTAGCAGCAGTTGCTACTACAACAGCAGCCGTGATAGCAGCAACAACAATTGCTGCTGCAACAGCAGCTGCAATAGCAGTAGCAGCAGCAGCAGCAACAACAACAGCAGCTGCAACATCAGCAGCAGCAATAGCAGCAGTAGCAGCAGCCGCAGTAGCAGCAGCGGCAAGCAGTGGCAGCACTTGCAGCAACAACGGCAGCAGCAATAGCAGCCATTGCAGCCGAGTAGCAACGGCCCCAGCAACGGCCGCTACTGACGTCAGCAGTCCTCCGCGAACGTCACTACTAACATCACTGGTGACGTCATCAACAAAACAAGGGAGAAGGGGGGAGAAACTCTAGAGCACGAGCCCTGCAGATAACATGGCACCAGCTGCTGACGTCAGCCGTCCTAGGTTGTTGTCACTGCTGACATCAGAAGTACACAACAAAAATAAGGGGGCCACAAAACCCACCATAGCCAACAACCCCAGTGGCGAGGGGTCCTCCTCTGTTGGGGGGACCCCTAGCCCCCCTTACTTACAGCAGTTATAGTAATTACAGCAGCAGCAGCAGCAGCAGTAGTAGCAACAACAGTAGTAGTAGTAGCAGCAGCAGCAGTAACAACAGCAGCAGTAGCAACAACAAAAGTAGGAGCAGTAGCAACAGCAACCCACAAGCTTCGTCGCCGGCGCCTCCGACCCCCTGGCCGCCATTCAGCAAGAGCTCACCGCCTTGACACAGCAGGTTGCAGCACTGCAACCACTGGCCTCACAGACTCACACCAGTGTCCCGCCGTCTTTCATCCCTCCTGTGCACGCTAGCCCTGCTGTGTCTGCTGCCACGCATTACCTCGCGCAGCAGTAGACTCCGCGCCAACGGCAGACAATGACCTCCGTCCTTGGCCCGGCTCTGGGCGCTAGCCGCAGGCCAAAGGACTTTGAGACGCCGTCCCCGCCGCTTCAGGCTGGCGAGTAGTTCCGGAGTTGGGAGCTCAGCTTCCGCATTTGGGCGCATGGTGAGGGCTTCTGGGTTTACTACACCCTTCCGTACGACTCCATCCAGGCCGACCAGCTGTATGACGCAGGTCGTGCCGTACGCGCCCTCGTCCCCGTCGCTCCTCGAGCTTCCCGCCTAGCCCTAGAGCCCTTTCTCGGTGACTTCACCGCTGGCAGCGCCCAAGATCCTACAACAACATGGCACGTCCTCACTCGTCCCCATCGCCTGTCCAGCGAGGCTGAGACCAGCCGTCTGCTGCGGGAGTTCAACTCCTTACACATAGGGGAGACCAAAACAGTCACTGCTTACTAGCAGCGGGCTAAGGACATCCTCCGTCGCTTAGGCACCTCTACTCCACCCTCTCTGGCCGCACTCCTCACCATCAAGCGCGGTGCCACCGACACGTACGTGGACGTCTTTGTGCACTACTCCCAGGATATCCTCTCCACCATGGCGGTCTAGGGCACCCTCATGCCCTGGGCATACGAGCTCTTCCTCAGGATTGAAGAAGCTCGTCTAGAGTCCCGCCTCCAGCGCACAGAGGCCCTCGCCTCCCTTGCCGTCGCTTGCGTGGCCGTCGCGTCCCCCACGATAGCCACCTCCACCACCTCATCATCAGGGAAGAAGAAGAAACAAAGCAAGAAGGGCAAGGGTCAGTAGTTGCAGCAACAGCAGCAGCAATCAACTGGGTCTAGTGGTGGTGGCTCAGTCTGCTACAATTGTGTTCAGCCAGGGCACGGGTGGTACACGTGCTCGCTACCGACGGACAAGGCGCACATCATCGCCACCATGCGTCGCCAGCGGGAGCGTCGTCTCGCCTCTGCCGCCATAGCTGTCGCCGCCCTTGACGCCTCGACCCCGTCTAGAAGTACTCCTCCGACAACCACACCGGTCCCGCAGAAAGCCAACTCCATTGCAGCATCATCCGTAGCCATCGGCTCCTCTGTTCCCTTCACCGGGACAGTCCTCGTACTATCCGGGCTTAGGCGCTATCACTCAGCAATCAGTCTACACTCCCAGGCCGTCCACGCGTGAGCGTCAGTTGGAGTAGTTCATTGCACTCCAACTCAGCCTGCCTCGCCCTCCCCCCAGGGAAATGCGAGTTGCGTCACTTCCTGCTCGTCCCCCTTGCCCTGTAGGACTGAGATTGACCAGCGGTCATGTCTTTCTTCCTCGCCTATCTCTCTGTGTTCCGTAGTCTTCTCTACCCCCCTTCGTGACGACGTCGCGTGGCTTGATGATTGGGAGTCTCGTTTCGCGCCCCCTTCCACCGCGCCCGTGTCTCTCGCTTGTTGCCATGTGACTGTTAGTGATCTGGCGACTCCGGTCCAGGACCCTGCCGAGACTTGGATCATCGACTCCAGGGCCACACATCACATGACGGCTTCTCGCGAGGCATTTAGTATGCTTGGTCCTGTTGGCGATGTATCCGGTGTCTAGAAGGGCTCCGTACAGGTGTTACCTGTCCATGGCGTCGGCGTCGTTTGTTTCCGTGGTCCTACCGGTGATGTCTTCGTGACCGATGTTCTCTTCGCCCCAGGTCTAGAGCTCAGCCTCCTGTTTGTTTCTGCCCTTGACCGTATGAGCATGGACTTTGTGCACTCGCGTGGTGTCAGCACTGTATCATTGCATCCGTCTGGTCTTGTTTTTCTTCATGCCACTGCCCGAGGCAACTTGTGGCATGTCCCTCGCCTGTCCTCCTCTCCTTCCGTCCCCTTCTCGTCGGCCGCCAGAGGCCAATTGTTTGTCACCAGTACGCTCTCTTCGCAGCACACCCACCTATTACACCGCCGCCTTTGCCACGTCCACTCTGCTGGCAACGATAGCATGCTCCGCACCAAGCCTGCCGAGGGCCTCGACCTGGACACTTTCCCTTGGTCGTGCCCTACGGAGTGCATTGATTGCACTCGGGGCAAGATGCACTGGTCCACATACACTCAGTACTCCTCCCGTGCATCCGCCCCTCTAGACTTGGTCCATTCCGATGTCATAGGTCCTCTCCCTACCGAGTCCGTCAGTGAGCGTGACCGATATGTCCTCACCATCACTGACAACTACTCTAGCTACCGCTAGGTCTCCTGCCTTCGGCAGAAGAGCGATGTCGCCCGTAACATTCAGAACTGGCTTGTCCTTGCGGAGCGCGAGTATGGTCGATCTCTTCGCCGCTTTTGCTCCGATCGCAGTGGTGGGAGTACATGGGCAAGATCACGACTTTTCTCGCTCCCCACGATGTTCACCACGAGACGTCAGCACCGTACACATCCGCTCAGTACGACGTTTCCGAGCGGTGGAACCACACTATAGATGCCGTCCGCACCATGTGGGTTGAGTCTGGTCTCTCTGATGGCTTCTACTTTGAGGCCATGGCCTATATGACTTGGGTCAGGAACCGGATTCCCCACGGACCCCTTCCTCGCCATTCCACTCTGCACCAGCACTAGTGTGGTCAGCGCGCTGACCTCCGCCCAGCTAGCGTCTGGGCTGCGTGGCCATTGTGTTGCTGCCTGCCCCGCAACAGAGTGGCAAGTTCGCCTCCCGCAGACGTCCTTGCACCTTTTCCGGTGTCTATAGTCAGTCCAAGGCCTGGCGCTTCTGGGATCCATCCCGGCACTGCATCGTCGAGTCTCACGATGCCCTCTTCTTTGAGGAGCTGTTTCCACGCGATCTTATTCGCTCCGTCTTGTCCGTGTCCCTCCTGTCGCGTGGGGGAGTGGTGAGTCCTTCCTACCGCTTCCGGGTGACACATCACTTAGTCCCTCCGAGCAGGTAGCCCCTATCGCACCCGCTGACCCCTCCGGGCCGGCAACCCCAATCGCGCCAGCTGGCCCCTCGGGGCCGGCAGTCCCAGTCGCGCCCGCTGGCCCCTCGGGACAGGCAGCCCAAGTTGCGTCCGCCAACCCTTCCGGGGGAGCAGCCCTAGTTGCGTCCGCTGACCCTTCCGGGCTAGCAGCCCCAGTCGCTTCCGCTGGCCCCTCCGGGCCAGTTGTCCCAGTTGCGCCCGCGGGTCCCTCCGAGCCAATAGCCCCAGGAGCGTCCGCTGGTCCCTCCCGGCGCTACACGCGTGGCCCAGGAGGCAGCCTGCGACCCAAGCCGTCGGTGAGCGCACAGACCGCTGCACCGCACCCTGTGGCGCCTCGGCCCCCTGTCGCTCTACGTGTCTCCTCCACTCCTACGGTCGTGAGTCGGGACCCTGGCACCAAGGCCCTTGGCCTGACCACTTCGGCCATCATTGCAGACCTTTACATGTGCCGCGTACTGGGCTACACCATGTTCTATCACGAGCATCGGCATGCTGTCGTGGTCATACTCGCGCGCATCCCAATTGGAGCTCGAGATGCACACGCTCTCTTAGTCCGCTCCATACCACGCCCGGAGGACCCAGGCACCCTACGCAAGCCCGAGCCTCTCCGGACGCCGCACATTGGGATGCTGCCTGCGTCGACGAGCTCGCTGCTGTCCGGGAGCACCACGTGTATGACCTGGTCGACCTCCCTCCTGGTCGGAAGGCCACAAGTGCCAAGTGGGTCTTCCGGCACAAATGGAAGCCGGACGGGTCCTTGGACAAGTACAAGGCTCGCCTCACAGCGAAAGGGTTTGCTCAGGTCCCCGGGGTTGAGTACGACCAGATCTTTTCTCTAGTTGGTCCGTTCTCGACTAGCCGGGCGCCATTCAGCCTAGTTGCCCAGCATGGGTGGGAGCTGCATTCGATGGAAGTGAGCAACGCTTTCCTCCATGGCTCGCTAGAGGGTGAGGAGCTCTACATGGTGCAGGCCCCAGGCTTCGACGATGGCACTGAGAGAGCCTGGCGGCTGCGGAAGGCTCTGTATGGTCTAAAGCAGTCGCCTCGGTGCTAGAACCAGGAGATCAGCAACACGATCCTTCGCGGTGGCCTCCTGCGCAGCACCGCTGACCCCGCTCTGTTCGTCAGCCCGCGAGGCCAGACCTTCGCCGCTGTTCTAGTTTACGTCGACGATCTCCTCATTGCGTCGCGAGACATGGTTGCCATCCAGCGTGTCAGGATCCTGCTGTACACCGCCTACCATGTGAAGGATCTCGGGTGTGGCCGAGTCTTCCTGGGCATGGAGCTCGAGCATGATCGCTCCCAGGGCATCCTGCACGTCCACCACGCTGCCTACGTACATACCTTGTCCACTCGCTTCGCGGAGGACCTGCCCCTCGTGCCGAGCCCATCTTCACCCATGTCACCTGATGGTCAGGTAAAGCTCTAGAGTCCTGACCCAACCATTGTGGGGGAGCCAATTGACGTGACTACGTGTCTACGAGTCATCAGGTCATTGATGTTCTTGGCGACGACGACGCGCCCAGACATCGCATTCTCCGTCAACCTCCTGGCTCCGTTTTCTCAGGAGTCGCGTCACCTCCACTTCGAGGCCACGATCCGAGTACTGCACTATGTCGTCTTGACTCCTCGGCAAGGTCTCATGTTCCACCGCCTGCCGTCTGTTGTCGCGGTGGGTTACACCGATAGTGACTGGGCCGGCAGTTCGGACGGTAAGAGTCGCACATGCTGGATCTTTCTGATCGGCGGCACGGCTATGTCCTGGCGCAGTCGCAAGCAAGGGTGTATTGCACGCAACACTACAGAGGCTGAGTACGTGGCCCTAGGCTCAGGCGCGTGTGAGATTGTGTGGTTGCGTCGTCTGTTGTCCGAGTTGCATCAGTACGTTGCATCCATCACGTTGCACTGTGACAATGAGAGTGTCATGGCCATCGTCGACAATGATGGTGTGCATCACACACGCACAAAGCACATCAACGTTGAGTATCATTATGTGCGTTTGTTGTTGCATGATGTCAGCATCAGCATTGTCTGGGTTGAGACAACTGCAGTTTGGGAAGGGGGCTCTCGGGCAAATCCCCGGGAAGGGGTTTCGCGACATACATTGGGGTACTAGGTGAACGGATAGAAGGGGGCAAAACTATTTGCACCGGCATAACGGCAGTTTTGGCAACTGAACAGATTACATTCACAACCGAATTAGTTGTGGCTTCCGTGCAGTTGTAGCACTAGCCGCGGGAACATCCCTAACAACAGCGACAATAGTAGAAGCTGCTTTAGCCACAAAGGTGAGAGAAACAACTGTCATAATGGTTGTAGCACTTGAAGCCAAAGTAGCGGTCACTGGAGCTGAAGCTTCGGAAGCTGTAGAAGTGCCAGTTGCTATAGGAGTGATTGCAACAGCACAGACAGCTACTACAGAAGCAGCTGCAGCAGTAGAAAAAACAACAACTTTGGTAGTTGTTGCACCTGCAGAAGTGGCATCCACAGAAGCTTTGGAAGTAACATTGACAACTGTAGTGGAATCAACAGTTACCATAGCTGTAGTGGCTGATGTAGCAGCTGCAGCAACACCGGGTGCAACAACAATGCAAGTAGCTGCATGTGTAGCACTGCCAGCAAGGGTTGTTGGTCCAACAGCCCAGATCATGACACGCTAGTTGCAAGATAGTGCGAGGTGTCCAGCCACCACTAGCAAAACTCCACTCCTAGAGGACTTCTCTCCAGCAGCAGCAGAAGGTTACATCGAGACATGATTTATAGTAGCTGAAATGCGACAGCATTTCAGACAACATACGACAACATTTTATTGTACCTTCCCTGTCCAAGCGTCGGATTGATGTAGTACGGAAGCATTCAGCAATGCCTTTTTAAAACAGGAAGGGAGGGAGGAGGGGGAGGGGGTTCTTAGTTGTCTTTGTGCCAGAAGGAACATCGATTCGTGTACGCGCTCTGAGCACTATGACACCCTTTTGAATCACTGTGATTCCGTCCAGTTCCCAGCTTCCTTGGGCGGTTTCCATGCCCATGGGAGAGAGTACTTTGCACAATTACCATCACCAGCCCAAAATGGGCATGATGATGTGGTAGCAGGTGCCATCTCCACATGGTTTCGCCATGATGACGTGGTAGCAGGTGCCATGGTCATGGTCATGGTTTCGCCTGCCATTGCTGTGGTGATGGGCGTCTCAACTGGCATTGTTGTTGGAACCTCCCAAAGGACAGGCCCCCACCTTGGCCCATCTCCCGCAACACTGTACTCCCTCAACAGTGCATGGACCTAACTGATGCCTCAATCCCACTCACTCGAGCACTCGCTCTGCTCTACACCGAGCTCCAGGGATTGAAAGCAAATCCAGCATCTTTACGACTACAATGTCATTGAGCAAGATTCTTCCATGCGTCCAACACTCTCTATCTCTCATGTTCCATGTCCATAACATTAATTTGAGAAGTTACTCCCACCACCCCAACCTTTCCTCTTTGGCCTTATCCTTGCTATCATCTTGTGCCTGCACGGAGATCTCAAGAGATAAATAGTTTTCTGTTTTCAGCGCTGTCATGGCTCATGTCCCTGCTCCAACTACTTCGGCGGCGTGTTCGACTCTTCTCAAGCGTGTTGATCAGTCTGTATGTCCCAATTGTTGCACCCATCGAGGTGGGGAGTGTATGCCCATAAAATGCAAAAGAGACCACAACAACATTCATAAATCATGGAACGCCATCCCAACAAGCTGAAGAAATGGCACTGGTTTCAGTAGTGCCAGATTCTTACAAATCAGAGGATGTTGCCTTGGCCAGAGCGGTTGAGGTTTTTATGCCAACACCTTCGGTAGAACTGGTTGGACTCCTTGAGTCTAGTACACCAATAGCACTAAAGGTTGCAGTGGAAATGGGTGTGATAGAAATGAAAGAGGCCATGTTAAATTCTGCTTCACTTGCCGGGGCAAAGGCCCTTGGTGCACCGGCATCAACATGTAATAGAGCAACCGGACGGGCAACCAATCACTTCACTTCTACGTGACAACCACGCACAAGTCAAACGCGCATCTACGCCGTCCAGAAGATTGCAGATCTTGTGACAACGACGGTGAAAGGAGTGAGCGTACCCGGTGACGAGAAACAGTAACCCGGCAAAGACAACACTATGGAGGGACGACAGCAAGCGCTTCACGATGCTCTCCAAATGGCCTAGGCAGCTGCAACGACAGGCTTTGTAGCGTGGGACCAGTGACTCCAACGATCAAGCCGGTGACAGGCCCCTCATGCTCAGCCAACCCCTCGCCTCTGCCATTGCCCGTTGGGTTGACACCTGACACGATGGGAGAAGGCACTAGCTGACATGCTCGCATCAATGACGACTTGTAGCAAAAACTTTCGGGACTCAAGATCTTCAATAACCATCTGCGCCAACAACTCACCACGACAATGGAGGAGCTACGGAGTGCGTGCGTGCGGGGAGCAGTTCTCATTGAGAGGAACAACCAACTCTCGAGTGAAAACCAAATTTCAATCGGTAATTTTGGAGCCATTCAATCCTGTTATTCCACAGGGACCAACAGTTTGGATGTAGCTGAAGAGCTCGGAAGTTCACTTTACCGCAGCAGGGTTCAACAACGACAGACAGAAAATTGACCTCGTAGCCTCGCTTTTACGTAGAACGGCATTAATTTGGTGGTCCAAGTGAAAGGACATCCAAAGACAGCAAGAGACCGATGGAGTCAGACAAAAAAGCTCCCGTGATCGCTCTCACATCGTTGAGCGAAGGCGTTCTACCTCTAAAGCAAGTCAATCTGACATGGCAAAATCTGATGATTCCACCGAAGAATTGGGATGACTTCTTGTGCACTTTTCTTGCACAAGTTGGAAAGCTAAATGAGAAGTCCAGTACACTGTACAAGCTCAGTGGCTTTGTCAACAGTTCAGGATGATGTAGTACACACGATGTTTTTACAAAATCATCACCGACAGTGGTATCATCCTCGACAAACTATGTTTTCACTACAACAGTGACCTAGAGTGCAACATTTGATGAACAATCCTTACATTTGGCATCCACGATTACCTTGGGCAAATGATCGCAGCAACAAATTGCATCAACGGTACCCACTACAATGCTGAGATGTTGGAACCCCAACAACTGGCGACCCCAAGGTCATAATTTTTATCGTGGCGGAGGGAATTCATAGTTGACGGAGGCCTCTAAACTTAAGGAGAAAAGTACCTAAATTTGGACTCTAGGGACTCGTGAGTATCGGAAACGTGACACTGCCCTGATCAACGGTTTTTTGTTCTAGAGGTTTCACAGTTGTGATGTGAGCAGTTGTCCTCTATAAGACGGTAGCTGACTATGACCTCTCAGTTGTGTCCATGCCCGTACAAATCCCTGATTTAGACCCAGTTGGCATTGAGACGTCGTCTTGTGGTAATCCACCCATCCACAGCTGCAAGCCAGCTGCTACAGCGTACCAGTGACATTCTAGAGAACTCTTTTATTTTTCTGCAACCTCGGCGATTTTCTTTATGGACTGGTCATTGGCCCGATCTGCACGTTATTTCCATTCTGTGTCCTCCAATCGATGGTGGACTAGGGCATTCGTACATTCATTACGTCCGACTCAAGATTTTGCATCCACAAGATCAGATGGTGCTGCACTTGGATGTATGGGCCGGTTTAGGGCAAACTGACCTGCCACAACGCCCAGCCTGACTGGCACCTGCAGAAACCGATCATGCTGTGTGCCTGTCACTTGCCATTTCTCTCTGCAATTTCAAGCTTATGAGGTCTTGCATCTGCCTTGCATGCTAGTACATTTTTTGACTTTGGGAATGCTTCCACATCAGTGGCAGATATGCTAGGAAGAATATTGGTAAATTTTCAGAGCAACGAGGAATCTCTTGCTTAGTTGTGAGTAGAGACACAGCTACAACAGCAGCAACAGTGATTCACTGCCACAGGTATGATCCTGGGAAGATCCACCACGCACACGTCAGCGACAGCAGCAACACCAACCACAACAGGTACTGAAAATACAGCAACAGGAGTAGTAGTAGGAAGAGCAACAAGAGCAGCCACAGCAGTGACCGCATGAATAGCTAGTCCAGGATCAGCAGCAGCAGCAGCAAGAGCAGCACTGCTGTCGGCGAGGCCGGTGGGGTTGGCCAGGCTGACAGGGCTAGAAGTGGGGTCGGTGAGGCTAGCCAAACAGGCGACGGGGTCCACGAGGCCAGCGATGCCAACAATGAGGCTGAAGAGGGCCGGTGAGGGCCAACGGTTGCATTCTAGGGCCAACGATGGCTGCCGAGGACGGCGAAGGCCGGCCACAGCGTGCAAGGGCCGGCAAGGGCCAGCGAGGCTGGCAAGGCCGTCGAGGGTCGCACCATGTTGGCGGAGACGGTGAGAGCCCCTTAAGGTGGTGATGGCCAGCGACAGCCGGCGAGGACCGGCAGGAGCCGAAGAGGCTGGTGAGGCTGGCAAGGGCCGGCCGGCGACACCAACGGGGTCGGCGAAGCCTGTCATAGGCAGCAGCCAGCGCGTCGACCGTTGATGCCGAGTGACTTCAGAAATAACCAACAACCGCCGCTCACATCAGCGCCAGGAGCGTGCTGACGTCAGGAGCGTGCTGATGTCATCAATCGCGGTAGCAGTAGTAGTAAGAGCAGCTGTAGCAGGAGCAACACCAGTAGCACAATTAGAAGCTCAAGCAGCAGTGAAAAATGATGCCGTAGCAACCACAGCAGCAGGAGTAACAATAGCATTTCAAGAGTGCCATTGATTGCATCCACTCCCAACAAGGTGAATGGGCCGGCTGATCCAGCCGGTTCCTCATCAGGGGAGGCAAGGAGCTCGAGCTTGAACGCAATCATCGACTGTAGGAGCAGCAGGTGGAGATCTAGCGACAACAGCATCTGCGTTGGAGGAGATCAGGTAGCTACTGCTGTTGAGGTGTGTTGGCGCATCCTTGTGCTCGAGCACACCTGAAGGAAGATAACGGGATCCTCATTTGGAGGCATTCTCCTCAACGGGGGCTTTCTTCCACTAGATGCACTTGTTCCAGACTTTGAGGTCGTTCTCCCTACTGAGCCCCGACCGAAAGAGTTCAAGGTACCCCCTCCCTGCTACGAGTACCGGACTCATGGAGAACCTGGCCCACCGGACTAAAGCCTTCTACTTGAGTATCTCTGACACTCAATTCATCCCACTCATTGTCCCATAGGCCAGGACCTGTTCAAGCCACTTCGCACATTGGCATTACATTCCTCCCACAATGGACCCATCCGCGGTGTCCAAAATGGGTATCAAACCCCAGCGTTGTGATACGAAATGTAGCAAACCGATGGGAAGCTTTGCCCACTGGACCAAAACGGCAGTACTTGAGGGTCGGAGACCCTCAAGTACAGCCGTCATCTCATCCGTCGCCCCACAGGCAAGACACTATTCAAGCCACGTGGCACACTGGCACTATACTACATGTTGTTCCAGGTGTGGACCCAGGTAGAGGGGGTCTGGCCATACTACCTTGGCCGGTTCCAGACCTCTGACCCCGTTAGGTTCAAGCATCAGCACTAGCATTGCGGAGCTTTTTGTACAGTACAATCCCGATTGAGGATGAGGAGAACCACCTCGCCTCCGAGCGCAAGATTGATGCCTTCACTGATTTGGGAGACCTGGTCAAGGGTGCAGAGGACCTCGACCACCAACAAGGTGGTCGACCAGGACCTGTGAGATCATACCATCGCAAAGGTCCATTAGCTGCAGGAGCTTTACATTCACGGAGGTTTTGTTAGCACAACCATGTTCTCCACAGTCAGCCTATCTTGTAGTGTCTGTTTCCCGTAAAGATGCCTCCAAATGGGCTCAATCTATGCATGATGAGGATGATTGCGAGCCTAGCACCACTGCCTGTCTTGATGAGTTCCATGCTCGTGCTATGCGTAGTTGTTTGGAGTCCTCTATTGAGTGACCAATAGAGGCTGAGTGCACCATGGTGCGTTGCTTGATGACAACGACAGGTTGTTAGATGAGTGCCACCTTGATCATTGACTCATGTGCCACTCATCACATGACGTGTCAATGTACCAACATTTTCATCCTTGGTCCTGATGGTTCTGTTCTATCTCTCCGTACAGGATCTGGGTAGACCATGCCTGCCCAAGGTGTTGGGAATCGGCGCTTTGTTCCTAATCTCTAGCTCGGCTTGCTCTCGGTTTGTGTATGCATCAGGATGGATCTCACTGTTGGGTATTGTGCTAATTTTGCAATGGTATATGCTAGTGATACTCCTACTGTTTTGATCCGTGCCTCTGTCATAAATGATTTGTACCATGTCGCTCGTTATTCTCTCCCTGTTGTGTTCCATCCTCTCCTGCTGCATGCGTGTTTGTTACCGGTGTGTGCTTGCCAGAGCACCAATGCCCTCTGTATTACTTTCTGTACCGTGTGAACATGGACACTTTGTCCAAGGTCATCCAAACATAACCTGCCCTCTGTCTTGATGCGACTTCCTTCGAGAAGCTGCCCAAGACCAACGGTCTCCTCCGCATGTAGTGTACGATACATAGCTACACCTACCCTTTGTCTGTCTCCCAGGCCCAGGGCCCATTGGGAACTGGTCCACTTCGACGTTCTCGGTCTCCTCCCGGTTGAGTCGTCAGAACACGGGCAATATGTCCTCACTGAACGACGTCGTCCTAGCGGTTCGCCTGTTTTTTGTCATGGCTGAGAGAAAGTCAAGTCATACCCTCTACACGTTCAGGTAGGACCGTGGTAAAAAATTCCTTGACAAGATGGTCGTGTTCTTTGCAGAGCATGGCGCTCTCCACCCCTGCCACACCCTAGTAGGACAATGTCAAAGTACTAGAATCGCAGGATGGAGGATGCGGTTTGTTCCATGCAAGTTGAGTATGGTCTTTTTTTAGGGCTTCTCCTACATGACGTGGGTCTAGAGCCTCCCTTTGCGCGGTCCTCTTCCAGACAATGTCACACTGTGCGAGCTCTTTTTTGGCCATCGTGCTGAACTTTGGCTCTTGCCCGTCTTGGACTCCCTAGCTTGTGTTTGGTACACTGAGGACTTACAGGGTAGGATCAAAAAAACGCCAAACCTTCTGGTGCATTGAGGACTGGGAGAGACCCGAGGGATTTCATGTGTGCCTTTCTTGGTGTTTCCTGTATTTGAAGGCCGGGCTCTTTGGGATCCTGCTTTTCGCTGCACCGTTAAGTCTCGAGATGCCCTGATCTTTGAGGCTCTCATTTAGGGACCTCTTCTACGTTCTCTCTCTGGTCGCCGACCATGCTCCCATCAAAGTGGATTCTTGTCGGATGGGAGAGTCTAGGCTGGTAGATGGTTCAGTCTGGACTTCCTCACCTGCCGCTCAGTATCTCACCGATGATGATGTCGCCATTGTGGTACTGGGACCTTTGGCCTCGCCGGTCATGGTGGTTTCATTTGCGCCTGTTTCTGCAGTAGTATCTTTTGCCTCCCCTCCATTTATGAAAGTGCCTGCGCCTTCATCTTCCCTTGTGTGTGTGCTTGTATTCTCTCATGTGTTTGTGCCCGTGATCTCTTCTACATCTTTGTTGGCATCTCTAGTGTCGGCATCCTCTCCTGCTCTCAGCTCCTCCCCTGCCTACGAGCCCGTAGCCATAACGTCTGAGTCCCCACCATCCTCTGCGGCCGTACTTGGATATTCTCCAGCTCCCAAGCCCGAGGTGACCACCTCATTCACCCGTGAGCACTATGGTCGTCCTTGAATGCTATCCTCTATGGCTCAGTGGCCAGCTATCTCGGCAACTAGACGTCCTGTCCGCAGCATTGAGAGAGGTGATCCTGGCACGAAGGTACTCGGGCTAATTGTCTTGGCAACATACACCGAGTACACCCAGCCTGCCAGGTCGGCCACAAAATGGTCTCATGAGTGGAACTGGTGAGTTCTCTGTCATGGACGAAGCCGCGGTAGACCTTGTCATGGTCCAATCCACATCAAACGAGTGCTTCAGGGCCACCCGGAGCTCTCCCTTGATGTCGCTTGATCCAGGCACGTTGAAAGAAGCACTTCTGACAAAGGGCGTGGTTTCGAGAGAGGACGCAACGCTTTGGCACGTAGCCTATGAGGATGAGCTCCGTGCCATCCTAGAGTATGATGTCTATGAGCTTGTTGTCCTCCCGCCAATGCGGAAAGCCATACAGGCCAAGTGGGTCTTTCAAAAGGAGATGAAGCCTAGTGGCTCACTGGATCCCTACAAGACCATCTTGACAACCGGAATTCACAAAAGCATTTACACCTTTGGGTCGCATGACCACAAATTGTACTCTATTTACCGTCGTCGCTAAGTACAACTAGAAGCTCATGGACGAACAATGTGTTTCTCCCAGGCACTTTTGAGGAGGAGATCCTCATGGTCTGACCACTCGGCTTCCACCTGGTAACAAGGTCTAGCG
>SZWC01011271.1:79999-93872 GCA_023375785.1 Penium margaritaceum
CCGACAGAACGAATGGCCACCATGAACTTTCCACGCGCAAGTGCCTTGGTCAAGAAGTCAGCCCGCTGCATGTCCGTGCCGACCCAGATGATGGAGATCACCTGTCGCTCCACAAGATCACGCACAAAGTGATGCTCAACAGCAATGTGCTTCGTGCGTGCATGAAACACACCAGAGTTCTCTGCAATTTCAAGAGCACTATGGTTGTCACAGCGCAGAACGATGCAAGGCACAGACTGACGCAAGTCACGAAATAGACGCTGCAGCCACACCGCCTCAGCAGCCCCAGCCCCCAGAGCAACATACTGAGCCTCTGATGAGCTACGTGCGATACAACCCTGCTTGCCACTACGCCACGACATAGCGGTGCCACCAAGCAGGAACACGTAGCCTGTCCGACTGTGCCCATCAGGACTCCACGCCCAATCACTGTCTGTGTAGCCGTCGACTACCACCGAACACTGCCGTCGAAAGCAGAGTCCGCGGTACGGTGTGGACACCACGTACCGCACCACTCGCACAGCCGCATGAAGGGCTCTCGCCCGAGGACACTGTGAAAACTGTGCAAGGAGGTTGACGGCAAAGGCAATGTCGGGTCTTGTGGTAGTGGCCAAGTACATCAAGGAGCCAATCAGGCGCAAGTACATGGTTACGTCCACTGTCTCCCCCAGGTCTGCGGGGTCATCCACCTTTAGAGCATCCTGCCCGTCAGGTGTGATGGGGGTGGAGGCTGTAGGAACTGCACCCAGGAGGTCAACAAACCGCTCCCCCACAACGTGGGCGTAACGTGCCTGATGCAACAAGAGTGTCCGTCGCTGACGATCACGCACGATCTACATCCCGAGAAACACAGCTGCAGGGCCAAGGTCCTTCATCCTGTAGGCAGCCTGGAGAACTGCCTTGGCCTCCTTCACGGCCTCCATAGAAGGAGACGCAATCAGGAGGTCGTCCAAGTAGACCAGGATGGCGGTGAAGCTCTCAGCTGTCCGTCTGAGAAAGAGGGACGGGTCAGCGTCACTCTGTACGTAACCGACACGTGTCAGTGTACCAGTGATCTCCATGTTCCAGCACCTCGGTGACTGTTTCAGGCCGTACAAGGCCTTGCGCAAGGGCCAGACCTTGTCACCGACCTCGAATCCAGGTGGCTGGACCATGTAGATCTCCTCCTCTAAGGTGCCATGGAGGAACACGTTGTTCACGTCCATCTGGTGCAGCTCCCAGTCGTGGTGAGCAACAACCCCGAACAGAGCGCGAGCGGTGGTCATGCGGCCAACGAGCGCAAAGGTGTCAGTGAAATCTACTCCCTCAACCTGCGAGAACCCCTTGGCCGTCAAGCGAGCCTTGTAGCGATCCAGTGTGCCATCAGGCTTCACCTTCTTGTGAAAGACCCACTTGGCCTGTACAGCCTTCCGCCCAGGCGGGAGGTCGACAAGCTCATAGACACCGTGCTCACGGATAGCTCTCAGCTCATCCTCACAAGCAGCACGCCACAGGTCTGCATCGTGAGCTGAGATTGCCTCCTTCAACGTGTCTGGATCAGGCATCGTCGAGGGAGTGCTCCGGGTGGCTAAGACACACGCCTCCGGACTCGGTGTGACCATGACAAGGTCGGCTGCGGCATTGCAAGCGACCAAGAACTCTTGAGAGACCAACTCGTGGCCGACAGGACATGCTGGGTGCACCTCAGTGTAGTCTGCCTGGACACTCAGACCAAGGGCCTTCGTGCCAGGCTCGCCACTCTGAACAGTACGAGTCGGGCGTCTGGGCGCAGAGTCAGCAGTCCGTTGAGCCCTAGAGGCCAATGGTCGAAGGCGACCACCGGGCTCAC
The DNA here is from genome assembly GCA_023375785.1 of Penium margaritaceum. NCBI lineage: Eukaryota > Viridiplantae > Streptophyta > Zygnematophyceae > Desmidiales > Peniaceae > Penium > Penium margaritaceum. The sequence goes on from SZWC01011271.1 coordinate 81,828, forward strand.
GGGAGTAGCCCGATNCAACGCTCACCTCAGGTTGTGGGGAAGGCTGCTGAGCCAGATCCGTATGGGATATGGGTGCATGCACGGGAGTGGGTGTGACGGAGGGGACTGACACTGGTACGGGATCAGGTGTGCCAGAGGGGACCGACACTGGTACGAGATCGGGTGTGCCAGAGGGGACCGACACTGGTGCGAGATCGGGTGTGCCAGAGGGGTCTGACACCGGCACGGGATTAGGTGTGCCAGAGGGGACTGACGCTCGTACGGGATCAGGTGTGGCACAGGGGACCGGCATAGGCGCGAGATCGGGTGCACCTGAGGGGTCTGACACCGGCACGGGATCAGGTGTGCCAGAGGGTACTGATGAGGCGACTGGACCCACAGCCACGATGGCCGGATCGTCAGCAGCCGGAGACCGGACCACAGGTGAGGACGCCCGGCCAGATCCATTCGCAGGACTAGACTCCCCCATCCGCCGGGAGGCCACACAAGTAGGAACGTGGTCGGTGGCCAGCGACAGAATGCTAGACAAGTCGCGGTAGGTGAGAGCCTCAAAGAAGAGAGCATCTCGAGACTCGACAATGCGATGGCGAGCAGGGTCCCAAAAACGCCAGGCCTTCGACCACGGGGAGATGCCGAGGAAGGTACACATGCGTCCTTGAGGTGAGACCTTAGACCCCTGCTGATCCTCGGTGTACCAGACACAGGCGAGGGACCCCCAAACGCGAGCGAGACGGAGATCAGCACGATGGCCGAACCACAACTCGTACGGTGTGACATGGTCTGGGAGTGGACCATGCGGCAAGCGGTTCCAGACCCACGTCATGTAGGAGAAGCCCTCAAAGGCAAAGGACTCCGGTAGACCGCACTCAGACCGCATAGTGCGAACCGCATCCTCCATGGTGCGGTTCCAACGCTCAGACACTCCGTTCTGCTGTGGTGTAGCGGGGGCGGAAAGCTGGTGAAAGATACCGTGCCCAAGAACTCGCCACCACGATCTGAGCGGAATGTGTGCAGGGTGTGACGAGACTGACGCTCAGCCATCACAAGCCACAGGCGGACCGCCAATGCGGCATCGCTCTTGTGGCGGAGGCTATAGACCCACCGCATCCGGGTGAAGTCATCAGTCAGGGTGAGAACATATCGACCCCGATCAGAGAGGGACTCGACTGGGAGAGGACCGATAAGGTCCGAGTGGACCAACTCTAGTGGGCGCAGTGCCCGGGAGGAGGAGTCAGGGTAAGAGCAACAATGCATCTTACCCTCGGCGCAAAAAAGACAGTCGGTCTTGGGCGGCTTCTCAAAGGAAGCTGCGCCAAGACCGAGGGCTGGCTATGTGCGAATGAGCTTGGACACAGTGTCCGAGCACACATGGCAGAGGCGACGATGTAACAAGCGCTGGTGCTCAGGGGAGAGAACACCAGTGAAAAACACTCGCGCAGAGGAGAGAGGTGGAGAAGAGACAGAGGGAGTGCAACGAGACACACGATACAGGTCATCAACGACAGAGGCACGAAGCACGATGGCGCGTGTGTCAAGAGCAGTCACTGTGGCAGAGTCAGCAGAGTGCTCAACAGTGAGACCCATCCTCGTGCATGCACGAACAGAGAGCAGGCTGAGCTCAAGAGCATGGACAAAGAGCACATCAGAAATGTACAAGGGGCCAGACGGACCATCAAACTGCACAACTCGAACTCCCTGCACAGGCAACGACTGACCAGACCCTGTGCGAACAGACCGAACGGACGCAACGGGACCGAGCACAACGAAGTCACTACGACAACAGGTCATGTGATGGGTGGCCCCTGAGTCAATAATCCAGGTGCCACCCGGCTCACGACCAGTCGTCGACACTGAGCAACGTGCCACAGAACACTGTGCCTCTGCTGGACGCTTAGCAGAGGACCCGGGACAACGACGAACAACACGGATGTGTGACTCGTCAAGCAAGTCGGTACTGTCAGGACCATCCTCATCGCAAGCCATCATAGCTCCACCACAAGCATCATCACGAGCAACAGACGCAATAAGACAAGCTGTATCGGGACCACTCGGCTGTGATAACATACTCGCACCTCCTTGAGTACGAAGTGCCAGCAGCTGACGAAGCTCCGCGGTCGTGCGATCCCGAGGGTCCACATCACCGCTGCCACCTGATGAAACGGATGCGTCTGCTGCACTCGTGGTCGCGGCACGCCCAGTCCGTGTGTCACTCGAGGAAATCCGCTGCGTGTGCGCCACGTGAAGGCCGCGTATGATCCGAGTCCAGTCAAGGGACTGCTCACACTCTGTGTAGCGGTGAGCGCCTCCACAGTTGTAGCAGTGGACAGAACGTCCACTGCCACTACTCGCCGGCTGCTGCTGCTGCTGCTGCTGTTGCTGCTCTCCCTTCCCACGTCGCTTCTTCCCCTTCTTCCCCTGTGCGGCCGCTGCAACGCCCTGAGTGTGGCCGCTCGGTTTAGAGGAGGAGGAGGAGGAAGCGGTGGAGGTGGGACTGGTGAGCAGGGACAGAGGCGTAGGAGGGGTCGCAGTCACTGCTGCAACAAGTGGACTCTGCTGATGGGCGATGGCAACCTCATGAGCCGATGTGGCCTGGATGAAGTAGCGATGGGCCCAAGGAAGNCCTGATGAAACGGATGCGTCTGCTGCACTCGTGGTCGCGGCGCGCCCAGTCCGTGTGTCACTCGAGGAAATCCGCTGCGTGTGCGCCACGTGAAGGCCGCGTATGATCCGAGTCCAGTCAAGGGACTGCTCACACTCTGTGTAGCGGTGAGCGCCTCCACAGTTGTAGCAGTGGACAGAACGTCCACTGCCACTACTCGCCGGCTGCTGCTGCTGCTGCTGCTGCTGTTGCTGCTCTCCCTTCCCACGTTGCTTCTTCCCCTTCTTCCCCTGTGCGGCCGCTGCAACGCCCTGAGTGTGGCCGCTCGGTGTAGAGGAGGAGGAGGAGGAAGCGGTGGAGGTGGGACTGGTGAGCAGGGACAGAGGCGTAGGAGGGGTCGTAGTCACTGCTGCAACAAGTGGACTCTGCTGATGGGCGATGGCAACCTCATGAGCCGATGTGGCCTGGATGAAGTAGCGATGGGCCCAAGGAAGCAGCTGTAGTGACTCTGACAACTCAGAGAGAGCCACGCGATCGAAGCCCGTAAAAGAGCTTCACGTGGTCCAAATGCGCCCCCATCATGATGGTGTCGAGTGCCCACAACTGCGTCTCGCCACCGGTCCCAAGGCGCGTGTAAAGGTGCATCGCGCGCCTCCAGTAGTCAGCTGCAAGCTCCGTGGGACCCCGACGGAGGGAGTGACACTCACGTAGTCGGACCACCCTCGTGGCATTGGTCTCCGCAGCGTGAAGTGTCAGGGCCAGCTCCCACCCCTGACATGGATCTGCACCAGTCCTGGTCCCGGTCTCACCGAGAAAGGGTCGGAAGTCGACCACAGTCTCCCGCGGCATGGCGTAGAGGAGACCCCGCATCGCTCTCGCTGCTGTCTGGACCTGGTGAGCGTCGCGGGTCTGGTATTGGCTGTGGTAGTAGGGCGAGACACCCTGAGAATCGGCCCACACCTGAAACAAGGTCTCCCAGCAATCGAAACCCTCCTCACTATCGTAACGGAGTGGAGGTGTCTCAAAGTCCTTCGGTCGCCGCTCCGTGGGGAGGGCGACCTCAGGCTCGGGAGACGGTGGACGGGGTATGGGGAGCCCACCAGTGAGAGAAACGCCACCAAAGGTGAACGCTGTTGAACGACGCGGCTGATCCTGACGGCGAGATGGTGGCGGAGTGAGAGGTTGTGATCCCAAACGTAACTCACGGATGCGGTCCTCAAGCACACGAATCTCGTGCTCGCGTGAGTCATCCTCAATCTCCTCCTCATCCCAGGAGTCCACCTGTGATGAGTGATGCTGAGGCCGCGGCACTGTGTAGGGTGTAGACTGCTGAGCAGATGGTGCAGCTCCAGTAGATCCTCCAGGTGGCTGCTGTGACGCCATCGAACGACCCCGCAGTAACTCCGTGATCTCCTGCAATGCGTCGGACTGCCTCTACTGCTGCCGGCGCATCTCGTCTTATGACGGACGAAGCTCGTCGATCATGCGGGACTGCGACCGCGGACTCATAACGCCCGAAGAGGAGGAAGAGGGGTCAACGAGTCTGTCCTTGTCACGGACCGGAGCCATTGCAACACTCAGTATGGGGCCGAACGTCAAAAATACTCCAAACAAGAAACTGACAACGTTTCTCGAGGAGTTGAAACGTCTAGAAACATTGACGTTTTGACCGCAAAACTGCTGACATCAGCACAGTGTACGATGACATCAGCGTTTTTTACGCCAACGTTTTTTTGGGAGGTCACGCAAACCCCGCGTGACCGGTGGGGTTGACCTCGTCACCCCCTGCTCGTGGCTGCGCAGCCCCTGCGCAGGCCTGCGCAGTGCCACGCAGGCCTGCGTAGTGTTGCGCAGTTTCTGCGCAGCTACACAGCACTGCTGTGCAGCAACAGTGCTGGGCAAGCTCGCCACTGCTGCTGCGGCGGATCTGCTGCTGCGCTGCAGTAGCCGCTGCCGCTGCTCCAATGCTGCTGCTGTTGTTGTTGCTGCTATCGCTACAGCAGCTGCAATGCTGCTGCTACGCTGCTGCTGCTTCGCTGCTGCTGCTGCGCTGCTGGTGCTGCTCGCGGCTGCTGATGTCGTCGCAGCTACAAGCTGCTGCCGCTGCTGCGCACTGCCACTACTCGCAGCCGCCGCCGCAAGCTGCTGCTGCGAGCTGCTACTCCTTTTTTCTTGTGTACAGGCTGGCAGCCAGACACGACTGCTATTGCCACCCGGTGCTGCTGCTGCCACCCGGTGTGGCTGCTGGATCTCGTCACTGTCGCAACTCCACTTGCTACGGTGGTGGCGATTGCGTGGTGATGTCGGTGCTGCCAACGTCGGCTGTTACGGGTCCCAGGATGTGGCCGCGGCGGTGACTCTCACTGCTGCTGCCTGTGCTGCGTCTCTGCGGCGCAGCTCAGCGAGAGAGGTCTCACTGCTCTGATACCATGAGAAATTGCTAGGAAGCTTCCTAACCTTGCTGTTGCTGATGTGGCGACATTGTCCAGTCAGCTAGCGCACTAGCAAGCAAGCAGGTGCAAGAAACAGCAAGGATCAGGCTAGGGAGACGCGCAAAGTCTCATAAGCTCCAATAGCTTAGTAATGCAGAGAGGAATGACAAGTGACAAGCACACAGCATAAATACCTGCCGTGGCACACGGCGGGTGACACACGCGGTAGTGTCAGTTTGTCCTAAAACCGGCTCAAAACCACTGTTTTGGCCGCAACTCTGCGCACAGGCATCCAAACGCAACACCGTCTGAACCTAGAGATGCAGAATCTCGAGCCGGACGCTACGAATGGTCACACGCACAAGTCCGACATCGATCGGTGGACGGAAAATGCAAAACATGCAAATCGGGCTCGAGAGCCAGTCCACCGAAAAAACTCTAGCACCTGTAGAAAAACTGCAGAGCACCCCAGCAAGCACCCGGGACGTCGTGGCAACCGTCTGGCAGCTGCTGGTGGCTGGATCCACCAACCGTCAGTGCTCCGGCGCCAGCTGGGCCCGCATCAGGGATCTGCACGAGCATGGACACGGCCGAGTGGTCACAGTAAGCTGTACAAATGGACGGAAACAACTCACAGCACAACAGTCGTGAGGGGTCGGATTCGAGAAGGTCCGCCCAAAGATCGGGGGGCTTTGAGAATCGGTGATGAAGATGCGAGATGCATCTTTTTAAGTTCAGATCCATCTCGGTGTGTTGAGAAGTCGACCGAAACGTCGTGACACTTCGGTCGTAGATTTGCGAGATTGGTCGAAGTTGTTAGAAGGTTCGGAAAGATTCACTGGAGGTGAAGATAGTTGGCCAGTTTTACCTTGACCGTCGCAAAGAATATCGAGGTGTCCAGCACGGTGGGTTGTTTGTGTAATACCAGAAATGCCCTCTCAGAACAATTAGGGACTCGTATACGTCTAGTACGTAACATTTCCCTCCCCCCACCCCGTTTGGCCACAACATCCCGGTGCACGTACAGATGTGGCCCGGTGACGACGGTGGTAGCCCTCGATTAGGTGATCGACATCTCGAAGGTTGTCGTAGGGTTCCTAGTTGTTATGCGCGACATCGTAGCCGTGCCACTTGAAAAGATACCCTGTCATTTTACCACGTCGTAGATGTTTGAGGATGTCCTTGATGACGTATTCCGTGTCTTTGTTCATTTGAACATGTGGAGGAGGAGGGACATCCCTGCCGGGGAAGTTATCTCCGATATCTCGTTAGTGCTTGAGTCGGCTAATATGGAACACCGGATGAACTTGCATAGTTTCGGGGAGTTTGATTCGCTCAACCACGGGGGCTTGCATACGGTCCCAACAATCGTGGTTTCAGCTTCCAATAGTTGGCTCCGTGGAGTTTGACGTTGGCCGATATGAGACCCGTGTCGCCTGTGACGAAAACGTCATTGCTCTGATGTCCGTCAGCTACTCGTTTCATCGCCGCTTGGGTCTTTGCGAGTGTGTGTCTTGTTTCTTCCCACACGGTGGAGAAGTCTCGGCCTTGAACGTCAACCGCGGGAATGTTGCTTTGGCAGTGTAGTCCGGCTGTGTGGCGGGAAGTTTGCCATACAACACTGTAAATGGAGTTTTACCCGTTGTGGTGGAGACTCATGAATTACATGTGATTTTGGCGGTCGGGAGTTTTTGTGCCCAATCCGTCCCATAAGCTTCGCATAATGTTCGAAGAAGCTGTTCAAGCGTCTAATTTGTCCGCTCGATTTGGCCGTCCGTTTGAGGATGAAACACCGTGGAAAGGTGAACTCTGCTGTCGTAGCGTGTCCTCAGTTCTTGCCAAAAACGATTGGTAAATCGACCGTCTCTGTTGCTCGTGATGGTTCTTTGCACCCGGAGTAGCCGTGGAATAGCCGTGATGTTCCTTCGGCGGTAACGGTGGTTGTCGTCGAGATGGAATGGGATATTTTGGAAAACCTGTCGAACACTACGAGGATTGAGTCAAATCCGTCAGGTGTGACAAGTAGTCTTGTGACAAAGTCCATGGAGATGCTAGCCGGCGGTTCCGTCGGAATAGGGAGCGACTGCAAGAGCCCGGGTGGCCATGTGCGACGGGATTTTTGTCCTTGACATGTGTCGCATGACTTGCAAAAGTTGGCTACATCGGATTGCATCTTGTTGCACCAATAGTTCTTTGCTAGCTTCTTCAACGTTTTGTCGCCTCCCAACCACCTGGCGAGTGAATTGTCGTTGCCAATATTGTGCCTCGTACCAAAAAATGCTTAGTTGTATCCGTCGTGCTGGTCATAGCCTCGTGTGAACATCAACTCGAGGTACGGATCTTGCTAGAGCTGTAGCGTTGCCACCTCAACCATTAAATCTGGTCACCGGCTGAGTGTTTCCGCCTGATTGATATTTCGTGGCCGGTACTCAATATCATAGTTGAACCCGGATTCAAGGAACTCCATCAATCGGGTTTGACGTTGACTGAGGTTCGGCTTCATCTTCAAATGTTTCAACGTGTGGTGGTCGGTGCGTACGATGCATCAGCGACACTCCAGATAACATTGCCATGTCTTGAATGCATGTACGACCACCAACATTTCTTTCTCGTGTACGACGTAGTTGAGTTCCAGTCCTTGCAGTTTTTGAGACTTATATGCAAACAGTTGTTCACTGTTGGTCTTGCAGGAGGACCGCGCGGATGGCTCGGACAGAGGCGTCCGTAACTATGAATGTCGTTGTCCACCGTTGGATGAGCTAATCGTAGGGCTGGCGCCAAGGTCAGAGTATTCCGCAATGTGGTGAACGCTTCTTGTTCACTATCTCCTCGTTGCCAATAATCTTCTTTTCGAGTGAGGTCGGAAAGAGGCGTTGACACTCGGGCGTAATCTCGTACGAAACGCTGGTAGTAATTGAAGAAATCACGAAAGAATTGAACATCTTGAATGTTGGTTGCTGTTGGGCAATCATCGACTATTGCCCACTTTTTTTATCCATGATGATCCGTCCATGATTGATGACGTGACCCCAGAACTTGATCAAACGACGACCGGAGTCTCAATTCAAAAGTTGTTCACAAAAATTATCTCTTTGTAAAACTTGAAGAACTTTTTTTAGATGTCCATCGTGCTCCTCCTGGATGCGGTTGCACACCAAAATGTCATCGAGGCACACCATGACAAAGTTGTTGAGTTACGATCGGAAAATGTTGTTCATTGCCGCCATGAACATCGCTGGGGAATTCGTAATTCCGAATGGCATTATTGTGAACTCAAAATGTCCGTAGCGAGTTCGGAACGCCGTCTTCTTGACGTCGGCATCTGCCACGCGGATCTGGAGATATCCTAACTGCAAGTTGAGTTTGGTGATTATTCAAGCCCCTTGGAGTTGGTGAGAATGTTCACCGGCTCGGGGAAGAGGGTAGCGGTTTTTTATAGTAGATTCTTTCAATACCCAAAACTCCATGCACATTCGCATTTTGCCAGTATTCTTTTTACGGATAGTACTAGTGCCGCATATGGTGAAGTGGATGGGCAGATGAACCCCTGACCAAGCATCCCGTTGAGTTTCCTTTTTCAGCATTGTCAGCTTGTGATCGCTCATTCCATAGGCTCCTCGGACTGTGGATATGCTGCCCGGTTTCAGTTCGATGCGATGGTCGATGTCTCATTGAGGAGGTAGGATTGTCGGGAGTTCGTCGGAGAAGAGGTTTGCAAACTCTTGGATGAGCGATGGGAACTCTTCGGGTACCATCGCGAACTTTGTTGATGCCGATGAGGCTAATGAGGCCGATGCGGATGAGTTCGTTGTTTCCACTTCCGCTTATATATAGTGTTTGGCCACATTGAGCGGTATCGGCTGCACAGGTTGATGCTTTTTGACTTCCGCGACTTCCTCTACTGCTTCCACCTCTGTTGCTCCTATTGCCATCTTCCGTCCCACATGTGGAAGTTATCATTTGGCACTGTTGATTTCCACGTAGACATCACGGTTGTTCCATTCGATGTGCAAATTGTGTCGCTAGAGGAGATCTCGTACGAGGATGATTTTTTGGTCACTCATTGGAAAAGACCTCCTTGCCGTTACATCCAAAATATTTCCCACCTTTAGTCGTAGTGGTTCTTGGAATCTCCATATCTGCAACCTCCCCTCGACGGTCTTTCCTTCAAACATCCCTGGTTCGGTCTGCAAATCCAGCTTGCGAAACATGTCGTTGCTTACGAAGTTGTGAGAAGCTCCTCCATCGAGTATTGCCGGTACCGTTCTGCGACTCTTGCATCCACGAGGCTAAACTCTTACTAGTATTACCGGTTCTTCGTCCTTGTATCCCTTGTCAAATTTTGCAATCTCATAAACCCGCTCCGGCGATGTAGGTCGTTCAGATGGGCGATCTTTTGGCGGAGATCGCTCCGCGCGGACAAGAGTTGCGCCTTTCATTCCTGCCCTTTGCCGTTTCGAGACTCATACTTCTACGTCTTCCCCCCCTTTTTGGTTTGCTGCTTGCTCTAATAGTTGCAAGCGATGTGTCTGACTTTTTTGCAATTGAAGCAAGTGCACGTTTATCCCTGGTCGACGGCGTCCACTTCTATTGGAGTCAAGGAGTCCCCCGACTGGCTTTTTCTATTTCCATGATACTGGTGCTTGGGAGGTCGCCAGCTGTAGGATTCCTGGATCTGAGCGTTTTAGTCGGCGCTGTCAATCCTTTATGCTGTTGTGGTCATTCGTGGCAAGTCGTTTTGGATGCCGAAGATAGCAATGGCTCGTCAGATATCTTACTTGAGGTCGTTGGCATAGTGAAAACAGAGTTTTTTGGGGGTGATGTCTACACTGGAATCTTCGCGTGTACTTTGCCACGCTGGAGTGCTGACGGAGACGTTGGAGCTTGTATCCTATGTCAGATGGCTTTTTTCAGCCATCCAAATTGTGCGGGCATCGCGTACAAGAATTCATTCCAGTCGGTTGGTGGCATGAGCGCATCTTGCCACTGTGGATCGAATTGCTCCAAGGGTGGAACGCTTGTAGTCGATGATATGAGACGTGCCCTGTTGGCCGTTGATGATGCCTCTCCTGTCTCCTGGTGGAGTTTGATGGCATTTAGATCAGACCACCAACTTAGCGCCAAGCCAAACAAAAGCGCGGCTACAAGGTCAATTTTCTTTTGGTCGTGGTTGACCCCAGAGCGATAAAGTACACCTCCAAAATCCTTGGCCACATCCAAACCGTCCGTCCTTTCGAGTTTGCAGGATCAAACGGTTCTGGTGGGGCCAGACAAATTTTGGGTTCACTCGAGAGTTGGGAATTTCTCTCGACAAGCACCACTTCACGTGTGCTTGCGTTGCAAAGAACCTCCATCATGCCGTCGAGTTCTTTAAGCAGACAGCTCTTAATCCCCTCTAGCACAGAGATCCGGTTCTCTAGTTCTTTAATGATTTGTGCCAGTCGTCCGGTGCCACTTGTTGTTCGTGTTGTCGTCACGACTGTTGTTAAGGGCAGCTGGTTTACCGCCATTGGGTCCGTGACCGGATTGGTCGTCATGACCGTAGGGGTCGATCCAGCTACCACATAGCCTGCCACACCAGCATTCGCGGTCGCTTTAGGATTTGCGTACATGCACACATTTTGCTCCTGCATCACCGAAATTTTCGCCGAACAACCACTACTGGTCGTCAGTTGCGCTCGCTTGTGTAATGTCGTTGCCGCAAAGTCAACAAAGTCTTGACCTGTGAGATACGCTGACGGTTTCTACGAGGTAGTCCTCCAGATGGGTAAAGTAGACGGATGCCTCTCAAGCACCGTTCTGCTCTGATACCAAGTGTAGGTGGTGAACAAAGCTTAGATGGTGAACAGGTAGAATTTGTGAGACAGAACACGATTTAGAATTTGGGACCATTGAGCAATTTATAATTAGTGGTAAGTGTACTTCGATGACAAGTGTCAAAATGATCGAACACATATATACAATTGTCGAGTTACAAATGAGGCATATTCGGGGTCGTTGGGTCGATTGCCGAGCAACGCGTGTGGATTAGTGTCGTGGGTGATTGGATTTGAGAAGGTCCACTGAAAGATCGGGGACGTTCAAAATCGATGGTGAAGATGCGAGATGCATCTTTCTAAATCCAGATTCGTCTTCGTGCATTGAGAAGTAGACCGAAAGGTTGTGAGACTTCTCTCGGAGATTCTTGAGAGTGGTTGACGTTGTCAGAAGGTTGAGGAATATCATTGGAGGTGAGGGTAGTTGGCCGGTTTGCCCTTGACTGTCAGAGTGAATATCAAGGTCTTGTAATGCGGTTGACTGTTTGCGTAATAACATAAATGCCCCCTCGGAAAGATTAGGGACTTTTGTATGTCTGGTATGTAGCAGTTGGAGGCCTTAGAAGACGTCATCGTTCGCACGTGCGGTATCATTGAACGAACGAGATGGACGGTCCCTTGTATGGTCCTTACTCTTCGACCTCAACCGAGCCATTCACTGCAAAGCAGATTGGCAAGTGCAAGAAAATTGCTCAAACGCCTATGCTACTCTTGCGGTTTGATCACAAAATGATCAAGAGTTGTTCCCCCCCAACATGCCCTGTCGTCCCAACACAACCAAACCCCGCAAAGACGTGGAGGACGCAAAACCATTATGAGAACAAAGCATGAAAAGCCCCTTTCTCACTGCATATGATAGGTATGTATTAAATATACACAAGTGCTCAGCTAGCTATGTAAATGTATATACATACACGTATACATATACATATGGACATGCATATACATGACATCTGGTATACATCTACACTAAAATAAGAATATGGATATACATATACAAAAACATATACATATACATACACATGTATATACACATGTGATGCACATACATACACGAATTAGTAAATATATGCATACAAATATACATGTATGTGTACAAAACACATGAATATATGAATGTCTATACATAGACATATGCATATACATAAACATGTATATATGTATCAATATGCATATGCATATACATCTACGTATACAT
>SZWC01011272.1:0-40424 GCA_023375785.1 Penium margaritaceum
GGTGTGCCGGCTTTGCAGGGCGCTCTATGGACTGAAGCAAGCTCCGCTCATGTGGTACCTCAAGATGGATAGTTTCATGGGTGAGCTTGGCTTCAAGCGCTGCGAGGCCGATCACAGCGTGTACGTGAGTAATCAGCCAGGACTCCACCAAATTGTCGTCCTCTACGTGGATGACCTCATCCTTGTGTCTTCGGATGAGGGGGAGCTCAAGAGCCTGAAGCAACAGCTTGGCGGCCGGTTCAAGATGAAAGACATGGGCGAGCTTGAGTACTACCTTGGCATCGCCATCAAGAGGGACCGCAAAGCACGCACGCTGGAGATGGGCCAAGAAAAATATGTGCAGGAGGTGCTCCGCCGTAACAACATGGAGGAGTGCAACCCCATCGGCACACCTATGACAACGACATGTGAGCTGAGCTTGAGCATGGGCCCAAACACGGAGGACGAGAAGGCGGAGATGGCTGGAGTACCGTACCAGTCCACAGTTGGCAGCATAATGTATGCCATGGTGGCGACGCGGCCTGACCTTGCCTTTGCCGAAGGACAAGTGAGCCGCTATGTTGCTGATCCGGGGCCGCTACATTGGCAAGCGGTGAAGAGAATCCTCCGCTACTTGAAGGCAACGACACATTTGTGACTTGTGTTTGGAGGGGGAGCGCGGACTGACTCCCTCGAGTTGGTTGGCTACTCTGATGCTGACTGGGCAGGTGACATTGATGACTGCAAGTCAACATCAGGCTATGTTTTTGTGCTTGGTGGTGCAGCGGTGTCTTGGGCAAGCCGGAAGCAAAACAGTGTAGCTCTATCCAGCACTGAGGCGGAGTATATTGCGCTCACGGAAGCCACAAAGGAGGCACTATGGCTGCGTCGATTGCTCAAGGAGATTGGGGTGCCGCAAAAGAAGCCAACGGCACTCAATGTTGACAACATGAGTTCCATCAGCCTGACCAAGAACCCTGTGCTACATCGGAGGACCAAGCACATAGAGATCCGGCAGCACTTTGCATGAGACCTTGTTGCAAAGGGTGATTTGGTGCTTGTGCATTGCGGCACAAAGCACATGCTTGCTGATGCCATGACAAAGGCGCAACCCAAGGACAGGCATGATGCTACTTGTATGGAGCTTGGGCTTTCCCAAGCCTCTTGAATTGCACGCTGAGCATGGACAACTGCCATGGGTGACGCGCAAGGGGGAGATTTTTGGAATGATGCTCCTCACCATGGCAGGAGTGACTCCAAAAAGAAAGACCAAAAAGACAAGCCTTAGTGGCTTAGTGGTTAATGGTGTCCACCTCTAGAGGTAGGGGCCCGGGTTCAAGTCCCACAAGATGAAATTATGCCCTGCCTCAAGGGAGGTGGAAAATAGATGCCAGGAAGCTAGCTCAACCTCTAGAGTTCCTCTTTAAGATTCTAGAAGGCCAGGTGAGGGTCCAGGAAGGTGGCACACCTTCTAGAAGTGGTGATTTGTCCTACAAGACATCCAGAGGTGTCTTGGTCTTCTGTACACCTTCCCTCCTACTAGAAGCAAGCTGAGGAATCTAGGAATGGGCAGAAGCTTCTAGAGGAGGGAAGGGATGCCTTCCTAGGTGGGAAAAGGACAGCCTACCAAGGAGCACTCTAGAAGCCATAGAATCTGCTAGGAAGCTCCACATCTGGCATGCTTTGGTGTTCTGGAAAGCTTAGATCAGTGGCTATAAAATGTCACTGCTTTTGAGCCTTGATCAAGTGTTAATTCCCATCCAATTGAGGCCAAAACTATTGCCTCACTCTCTGACCAGATTTTGCCATCCTTGGAACGAGTTGCCTCCACAGTTTCAGTCTCTCCAAAAACAGTTGGTGGTGTGAAACAGTCACTGCTAGGGACCCTCCAGGGTGCACACTCACCCTCAGGCCAACATATGGCCTTCCAAAGTTGGGATATGCGCAACGGCTCTAGGAGTCGGCTTCGACTCAAAATCCTGTTGATAATCGACCGGACCGAGTAACAAAAGTACCATCTGGAGATTTTTCTCTGGAAGCTCTGCCGAGGCGTCCAGTGGATAATCCACCGGATCCTGTACTGCAGTTTATTACTAAGGGACTTAGCCAAAATCCTGGCTCGGCGTCCGAAACTCAATAGGACGTTTTGTTACATGGGGACTTGGTCAAAATTCTGACTGCAGATGCACTGACAGGTTTTGAACCTCGTCACAACCCATCACCAAACTTGACCCAAAAGTGGGGAAGGTGTATGGAAACCGTACAAGAGAATCATACATCATGTGCAATAGGATATGCGCCTCACAAAAAGTGCTTTGCACGTGAAGGAAGGCGCCATGGCTTGTGGTGGAGTCAGGCTTCTTTGGTGGGTGAGACATGCGCTTCGGCAAGCATAACCTGGGCTACGCTTTGCTGAATTGCACATGGTTTGGTGCGTTGGAAAGCTCACAACTATCCCTATAAATGCTGTGATCATTTCCATGCTAAAAAACTAATGCAAAACTGCGTTATTCCCTTTGCAAAAGTGACTGAATCTAATTTCCTGCTTACATAGCGTGAGGTGACCAGAAAGCTCACGCTTAGTCTCAGATTTGCCCAAAACAGACGTCGTGAACCACTAGAGACGATCAGGAAAACATCAGGACCTCATCTCGTAGATTCTCTGACAGATTTTGTGTGTGTGTCATTCATTGTGACACTTCTACGCGGAGCGGCATGCAAGTGGTGGAGGCAGCTGAATATGCTAGCCACTGGAGGTGGAGGTGGGAACGCAGCTGTACAACATGCTGTGTTGTGACAGCCAGGTGCAGGAGAAGCTGAAGCACGCGTGCCAACAATATGGGAGCAGTTTGAGCAAGCCATCAGAGATCGGTTCCATATCATGAATAATTCCATGGTCGCACGAAACAAGCTGAAGCAACTCAAGCAGATCGGCTCTGTCCACGAGTACACGCACCGCTTCTTGGCTTTGTGCTCCAAGATCGATAACAGGAGTGAGCAGGAGATGGCGGACAGGTACCACCACAGTCTAAAGGTGGAGATTCAGCACGGAGTTCCACATGATGGTGGCACTGCTGAGTGTGTTGACGCGCTACGCTACCATTGATGGAGTTTGCGTAAGACGCAAGAGAATTTCCAACTTCAAGCATAGCACCAAGAGATCAACCCCATGGTGATTGGCGCGGTGCAAGGAGGCCAGCAACAAAGCAAACTACATGGTGGGAACTATTGGATCTGCGGAAAACCTGGGTATCACAAGAAGGAATACAAGAAGAAGCAGCATGGAAATGGCAACCAATAGTGAGTGGAAAATGGCCAACAGCTAGAAAAGATTCATCCGCATTAGCGAACACCAGCCCCCAAATTCCTTCAACAACTAGGGAGCCATCGAGTGTATTGTTGCGGCGCAAAGGGAACGGGAGCATTCCGAGAATCCTCTTGAGGCCAAAATCTCATCGCCTGTTTGTATGGACGGCGAGGAGCACCACACTCACCAGCAGATTAAAACATTGCTGGATTACGGCACATGGCACTCATTCTTTAGCAACGAGCTTGCGGAAAGGCTTGGGCTTGCACAGCTACCTGGGAAGCCAACAAAGGCCAAGTTGGTGCAAAGGGAGCTCGAGTGCCGATTGCCTTTGAGGCCTTTGAGGGTCTATTTGGGCAAGCTCTCATGTGAGGTAAACTGTTGCACATTCCTGATGGATATCTATGACACCATTTTGGGGCGTGACTGGTTGCACCGGTGGAATACTGCTATGGATTGGGTGCGGAGCCTGGTGAAAGTTAAGAAACTCAGAGACCAAATTGTTTAGCTGTTTTGGGCTGAGGAGAAGGACTCCAAGGTAGGCTAGGTGCCGTAGATAAGTTACGTACAGCTGAAGCACTGTCAGCGCAAGGGGGACTAAGTTTACCTTTTGTGGGTGCGATAGAAGGAAGCAGCTGAAGAGGTGGGAGTGTTGGTAGCAGACGCAAACCAACAAGAAGGTGAGCAGCACAAAGCACCAATAGTAGAGCTGTCGGAAGGCATTAAGTGAGTGTTGGGTAGCTATGGTTACATGTTTCCTCTTGAGATGCCAAAGTGTTTACCACCAAAACGTGACATTGACTACAAAATTGAGCTGGTTCTACAAGTAACTCCAACCGTGCGGGCTGCTAATTGCATGAGCAATAATGAGCTTGTTGAGTTAAAGAAACAGTTGGAGGAGGTGAAGAAACAGGGGTTCATCATACTGTCGGTGTCATCCTACGTTCCATGGGTCCTCTTTGCGAAGAATAAGAGAGGGGAGCTGCGGATGTACGTAGACTATCATTCAGTGAACTATGTAACGATTAAGAACCAATACCCACAGCCAAGGGTCGTGGAGCTGTTTGACCAGTTAAGGGGAGCGTAGTGTTTTAGCAAAATTGAATCACGCTTGGGGTACCATCAGATCTGGATTGCGGAGCAGGCTGTGACAACGTTTCAAATGCGCTATGGCTATTTTGCATACCTCGTGATGCCGTTTTCATTCACCAATGCTCCTACAATAATCATGAGCCTCATGAACAGGATCTTCCAACCTTCCTTGGAGCAGTTTTTGGTGGTATTCCTCAATGACATCCTCATGTACTCTTGGACTCAGGAAGAGCATTAGCAACATCTTTAGCAGTTGTTGGACATTCTTCAGAGAGAGAAGTTGTTTGCAAAGCTCTGCAACTACGAGTTCAAGAAAAGAGAGGTGGAGTTCCTTGGGTACATTGTGAGGGGCAAGGGTATCTATATGGATCCAAAGAAGGTGGAAGTAGTGAAGTAGTGGCTGACATCAAAGTGCATGTGTGACATGAAGGTCTTCCTTGGGTTTGTCAACTATTACCGAAAGTTCATCCACGAGTATGCGGAGAAGGGTGATATGACCTAGTTGTTGAGAAGGGATCACCAGTGGGAATGGGGCAAGAAGGAGCAGAGGAGCTTTGAGGAGCGCAAGTCCACAATGTGTGACGCTTTGGTCCTGGTGCATCTAGATTCATCCAAAGAGTACATCACGGCAATAGATGCAAACGACTTTTCTTTTGGGGCGGTGCTGATGCAGGATGACGAAAAGGGGCTGCAGCCGATTGCATACGCATCTTGCAAGCTGCAAGGTGCAAAGCTGAAATACACAATCCACAAGAAAGAGATGTTGGCTGTGATCCATGCTTTCAAGAACTGGAGGTGCTACCTCCAGTGATAGTGCTGTGGTCTTCACGGATCATTACGCCTTGAATCACCTGAAAACGTAGCCAAACCTTAGTCGCTAGCAGACTCGTAGGATGGAGATATTGCAAGGAAGTTTTTACTACAAGATCTAGTACAAGCCTGGGGAAGTTGATCGGGCAGATCCAGTGTTGAGGAGGCCAGAATTGAGCCTCAATGCCATCTCAATGCAGGTGGGATGTCCAGACATGCATAGCCTATTCAAGCATGGCTACGGCGTGGATGACAAGTTCACGGGCGGTGCGCTGAAAGACGCATCATTGGATGGATTACACTGGCGAAGAGGGTAGGAGTAAAAGATTGTCGTGCCGGACTACGTGCCATTGAAGCAATTGCTGCTGGAGGAGGCGCATGATACTAACTACTCGGGTCACTTCAGCTTCTACAAGACGCTCAAAGCCTTGGCACTTCAATACTTGTTTTCTTCAATGGTGACTGACTACAAGAGGTTTATGAGCAGTTGCAATGTGTGCCAACACATCAAGGCGCGAAGGACCAAGGCACCTAGAGGGCTGCAACCATTGCATGTTCTATAAACATTCATGGACAGACCTCTTGCTTGCCTTCATTGGCGGGTTGCCTGTGACACATCAGGGCAACAACACGGTGTTTACAGTTTTGGACCATTTCTCTAAGATGGCTCACTTTATTGCCTGTCCTAAAAGCAGCACTACTCCTGGGATGGCTTCACTCCTCCTCAATCACGTCGTCAAGCTCCATGGAGTGCTGCAGTCGGTGGTCTTAGATCACGATTCAGGCTTAGCTTTGCGGTTCTGGAGAGATCTCATGGGGAAGCCACGCACACAGTTGTAGCTGACCACAGTATACCACCCACAAAGTGATGGGTAGACGGAGCGCACAAATCAGACATTGGAGCGAATGCAGAGTATGGTCCCACCAAATGGAGAGGGTTGGGAGGATAAGCTTGCAATGGCTGACTTTGCCTACAACTTAGCAGTGTCAGATTCAAAAGGAAAGTCACCGTTTGAGGTGGTTTATGGACACCAGCCACTGAGTCCAGCCGTGCTTGCTACATCAACATCTCTTCTCGTTGTGCGGCAGATTACTAATGGGTTTTTCACCACATGGGACATGGTATGGTAAGGGCTGTTGAAGACACAAAAGCAGTAGAAGTAGTAAGCATATAACCATCGCTCTGTAGAGGAGGGTGATTAGGTGATGCTGAACTCTGAAAACCTGCAACTCGTGGGAGTTTGGAGTCTCAAGCTGAAGCCGCAATGGGTAGGTTTGTTCCGCATTCTGGAGAAGTGGTCACTTGTATCCTACGATCTAGAGCTGCCATCTCACTACACCATCCATCCGGTGTTCCACATCTCCCTGCTTCGTGCCTATCACGACCCCAATACCTTCTTTTGGGGTCGTGGGACAGCGCCACCTCCTACTGTCTAGGTTGACGGGGTGAGGAGTTTCAAGTGGAGACGATACTGGCAGACAATTAGAGGGGACGTTGGTGTGAGTTTTTGGTGCAGTAGAAGGGGTACCCGGCTGAGCACAATTCATGGGAGCAAGAGGCCAACTTCAATGTTGGAGGTACCAACACTGTTCTCTAAGAGTATCTCAAGCACGTCAGGACGTCGCGTCTACAGGGGGGGTGAATGTAACAAGGCGCCCCTAATTCTTCTGGAATATTCAGGGTCTCGTAAGCGTTTTGGGGGCATTTGGGCCATTTTCTTCATTTTGGAGATTAGAGTTGGAGTCAGGCTTGACTTCGCTTGACCGCGAGGATACAAAAATACAAGGATCGATCAAACGAGTGCGTGCTCCACATGCTAAGGGTGTGCTTTGCTTGCCCCTTCATGTGGACTTCCAAACACACCATGCAAGAGTGGCATTACTCCTCTCAACGAGTAGCGTACCGGTTACACTATCCGCTGAGGGGCTATCTCGGCGGCGGACCGCCAACACCGGACACGGTCAACCACAAGAGCGGTACTTCTGGTACAATGCACAAGAACATGACCGCACTCACCACCGAGAAGCATACACAGTGACATCCAGTGCACACCGTGGCTCGTTGGAGCATTACTTGTCCATTGCATGAAAGTATAGGATACAAGACAAACCGTCGATTTGGATGATCAATGGTCATGCACTTCTTGCACTAAGAATTAGGTACGAGTAAGGAACCGGATACAGGTTTAAGTAGCTTGTTAAAGCAAGCAAGGACAGGAGTAGGCTAGGGTCAGGGCTATCCGGTCAGACAGTAGAAATACCCTATACATGTTGTTTCTTGGATGCCCCTAGGCCACTAGTCTCCATGATTGGCAAGTAGTGGATGGACCAGGCATGCACTAGATGTGGAGCAAGTCCCCTGGGTTCAGTCCCGCAGGCCAGGCATGTATTGTCCTTGTTCAAGGATAAGTCCCTTGGGGTTCTAATGCTGTCTGGTCAGATTGTCAATCTGACCATACCAATGGGAAGAGCAGGTGGTAAAGCGTCATCTGTCCTAGTTTCGGGTCGATCCAACGGTCAGATTGGAAGATGCAAGATGTGCCTTGAGTCAGCGGATGACTTCCCTGATTGAGGGGATGACCTCCTTAAAGTAAGGAGTGACATCGTCCAAGGCGCGCGCGCTTCAGCTTAGCCGAGACGCGCACTTTGGCTGCCAAAGACACACCTCAGCTATTTATGCCTTGTTCTTGCCATTGTCTCAACTACTCCTTCACTTGATGTCTCTTGTTTGAGCCATGCGCTTGAGACTGACCTTGATATGAACTGCTAAGGTGATTGTAATCTTGCTCGTGTGAAAGTGTTGACTTAATTTGTTGGGCTCTCACACCAAGGAAGAAGAAGGCTTAGAGGGCGGGAGCCCCTAGGACCTTGAGCAAAAACACCCGGGTAACTAGGTCTCACCAGAGGCATAGTTAATTCCTTGGGGGTAATCTTCATCCTTCGGTGGAATTCCCTTGGACAGTCAGCAGTTGCCATTGTGTCTACGCTGTTGTCTAGACCGGAGCCTCAGGCCACGTGACTCAGGAATGACAGAAGTGTTATGGGTCCAAGCCTAGTGTGAAGCTTAGTTGCGAAAAACATACAGGTTGCTCAGTAGCTCAGTAAACATGAGGAGCGCAGACGCTCTATCTATTGATATTTGGATCCCCCTTGGCCACTAGTCTCCAGAATTGGCAAATAGTTGACGGACCATGCATGCACTGCTTGTGTGGAGCAAGTCCCCTGGGTCCAGCCCGACAGGCCAGGCATGCACTGTCCTTGTTCAAGGATAGGTCCCCTGGGTTTCTGATGATGGCTGGTCAGATCGTCAATCTGACCCTTCCGATGGAAAGAGCATGTGTCAAATCGTTAGCTGTCCAAATTCTGGGCCGATCCAACTGTCGGATTGGAAGATGCAAGATGTGCCTTGAGTCAGCGAATGACTTCCCTGATTGGGGATGACCTCCTTAGATAAAGGAGTGACATCGACCGAGGCGCACGCGCTTCGGCTTAGCCGAGGGGCGTGCGCCTCGGCTGCCAAAGTCACTCCTCAGCCATTTATGCCTTGTACTTGCAACTGTCTCAACTACTCCTTCACTTGATGTCTCTTGATTGAGCTGTGCGCTTGAGATTGAGCTTGATATGAACTGCTAAGGTGGTTGTAATCTTGCTTGTGTGAGAGTGTTCACTGGATTTGTTGGGCTCTGATACGAAGGAAGAAGGCTTGAGCCCCTAAGACCTGGAGCCCCTAAGACCTTGAGCGAAACCACCTGGGTAACTAGGTCTCACCAGAGGCATAGTTAATTCCTTGGGGGTGATCGTGATCCTTGGGTGAAATTCCCTTGGACGGTCGACAGTTGCCATTCTGTCGGCACTGTTTTCTAGACCGGAGCCTCAGGCCACGTGACTCATGAATGATAGAAGGGTTATGGGCCCACGCCTGGTGTAAGATTTAGTTGCAAAAAGCATACAGGTTGTTTAGTAGCTCAACAAACGTTAGGAGCGCACATGATCTATCGCACCTACAGATGATCCTCATTAGCCCTCTACGCAAAACCTCTCATCAGCCTGATATCGACTCCATGAGCCTCACATCGGCATCAACAGCAGGTGTAGCAGAGCGGCCTCATCTGCAGCAGATCCGCCTCCACCGCAGGTACCATGGCTCCACCTACCACCGGGGAGAAAGGAATGAGCTTCGTCGAGGAAGGCTCATGGACCAGCACACCT
The DNA here is from genome assembly GCA_023375785.1 of Penium margaritaceum. Taxonomy (NCBI): domain Eukaryota; kingdom Viridiplantae; phylum Streptophyta; class Zygnematophyceae; order Desmidiales; family Peniaceae; genus Penium; species Penium margaritaceum. Next base: position 9,398 of record SZWC01011272.1, read on the forward strand.
GTGGCTACCACTGGAGCTGTGACGTCCAATAAAGAGGCAGGGAGTGGCATTCATGCGCCCACCCCTAAATTCGATGGGACAGGGTTCTCTCTCTGGAAGTGGCAGTTTGATATCGTAGTCGATGACCATGATCTCCTCCCCTACTTCACAGGGGAGGTTGCCCAACCACTGTCATCCCAACCAGAGGAGGTGGCAGTGTAGAAGCGGGCCAACAAGAAATGGATGGCCATTCTGGTCTCAGCACTGCAGCATCATCTGCTCTCTCATATCTCCGGCCTCACAAACGCAACTGAGGCATACAAGAAACTCTACAAGATCTACCAGATTGACTCCCTCGCCAAACCTTTGTTCATCCTCCGAAAGTTGCTGAGGATGCAGCCGATTGAGGGCGAGGAATTCCTTGAATTCTTGAAGAAGTTTGGGACTCTCCTTTAGCAAGCCAGCAACATGGGCTGGAGCCTTGAAGCCAACATGCAGGAGATGATTCTCCTCATGGCTCTTCCACCAATGTGGGGCCCATTGATCACTCTGATTGGTGGCTGGCCAGAGAACCACATGAAGTACTCCAACATCTTGGAGTACATCTGCAATGAGGCTATGCGGCATAGCCATAGCGAGGCCAACATCATAGCCTATGGTAAGGGCGTAGCAGGCAGCAATGGCACTAGGAACTCAGGGCAGCAGCAGGGGCAGGCAGCAAGGGGAAGGGCAAGCGACGGCCTTGCAACTGCCACAACTATGGCAATGCAAGGCACTAGGCATGCAAGTGTCGTGCTCCTAAGAAGGAAGGGGTCAAGGGAGAGGGAGAGAAGGGTGACAAGGGAGGCAAGGGTGGGAAGCAGCCCACCGCACTGATGGAACATGGCATAAGTGGCGTCGGAAATGCACTCCTTAAGCCAGGAGCCTTTGTAATTGACTCTGGCACCACCACAATTCCCATTCCACCAAAGACAATTGGGGTTTCATCTCCATGGGCCTCTGCCACCTCAACTTCCGTTGTACTAATGGGAGGGTGGAACCAGCTGAAGGGGTGGGTGAGAAGCTGGTCACCATCTAGGTGAATGGCCAATAGGAGGAGCTCAATCTCACCGAGGCAGTCTATCTGCCCAACTTCATTTCCAACCTACTCTCTGTCAGCAAGATTGCTGACCGAGACATGACAGGCATCTTCGACAAAAACAGAGCCATCATCCTTCCCACTACATAAGTGAAAATGTAGTACGCTGCAAAGAGTATGGTGGCCGAGGTTCTACGCGTGGATAACCTCTACATCCTCCACACCAAGGTGGAAGTTGCTGCCAAAGCAAGGGTAGCCAAGACTACCAGGGGCAGTCAGGTGGTAGAGGAAGAAAAAAGCCGTCTGTCAACAGCAGCAGATTGAACAAAAGCAGTGGAAGCTGCGGCACCCAACCAACCCAAAGCAGTCGCTGGGGCTTGCACGACATCGGAACTAAACTCCACATTGGAGACAATGGGCTAGCATGAGCTGGTGCGGGGCTTGGCTTTGGGGAAGGGAGAGGGTGCGGGGATTGGGAAAAATGTATGTGAGGCCTGCCTCATGGGCAAGGTTAAGAGGAAAGGGCGCAAGGGGAACAAGCACAAAAATCTGGCAAGTGAACCTCTCAAGTCGGTCCACACCGACACGTGCGGGCCGATGCGGACAGTCTCAGTCGAAGGCTGTAGATGTTTCCTCACCTTCACCGATGAAAAAACCAGAAAGATCTGGACGTACTTCATGAAGCAAAAGAGTGAGGTAAAGGAGAATCTGCAACACTTTGTTGCAATGGTTGAGCACCAGACTGGCAAAAAGGTCAAGGTCCTTTGTTGTGGTAACGATGAGGAGTACAAGGCCTGTGAGGGCTGGCTAGTAGAGCAGGGGATACGAAAAGAAAGTACGGTACCTGAGTCACCCGAGAGCATCGGTGTTGCTGAATGGCTCAACTAAACCATGCTCGGGATGGTAAGAACAATGCTCTATGAAGCAAAGCTGTTAGGAAGGTTCTGGGCCGAGGCTACTAGGACAGTGGCCTACATCATCAACCTCAGAAATCTATCAGCCCTTCAAGGAAAGGGGAAAAAGAAGCTGCTGCCGATGACCCCACAAGAGGCATGGTCGGGCAAGAAGCCAGATGTCTCGCATGTGCGAGTGTTGGGCTGCCAGGCTTGTGCCGAGAAGCTAACAAGGGAGGGTGGAAATGAGCTGGATCTACAGGCCAAGAAATGCCTGCTCTTGGCGTACGACAATGCCCAATGCTCTTACAGGCTCTGGGACCTGCAAGGAAACAATGTGATTTGTAGTCAAGACGTGGACTTCAACGAGGCTCTAGTAGGAAAGGAGTAGCAGTTCAAGGATGAGCCAGTGCCCAAGCCGGATGAATGCCTGGTTCTACTAGAGATAGGTGATGAGGTACCACAGGGATGGAGCAGCAGCAAGACAACAGGGGCAAAAGGAGCGGTAGCTTCAGGGAGAGCTGCAACAGAGGACTCTGACATTGAGTCAGATACCCCCTCCTCTAATGATGAGGACTCTTCCATCGAGGGAGAGTCTGTGGTAAGAGAACCGGAGCAGGAAGAGCAATAGCAGCAGGAGGAGCAACAGCAGCCGTTGTAGCACCAGGCAGTAAGGCACAGCTTGCGCTTATCTCTCCCACCACAATATATGATGCTACAACTGGTGAATGGACTGGTCTGAGTTATGCCTTCGTGGCTTAGGGAGAGCCGTCCACAGTGGCAGAAGCGCTTGCTCTACCGGATGGGTCCAAGTGGAAGGCTGCCATCAAAAGCGAGTTGGCCTCGCGCAAGGAGAACACGACATGGAAGCTGGTGGACCAGCCCGCTGGCACGCACATTGTAGGGTGCAAGTTGGTCATGGTCAAGAAGCTAAAGCAGAATGGGACCATCGACCGCTACAAGGTGAATCTGGTGGCCAAAGGTTTTGCGCAGCGGCCGGGGAGCAAGTACGACGAGATGTACGCACCCGTCATCACCTTTGCAACGATCCCGTCTCTCCTCGCAACAAAAGCAGCCAATAATTTTGAAGTTTACTAGATGGATTTCAAGCCTACCATTCTCTACCAAAATCTTGACAAAGAGGTCCTGATGGAGTTGCCTGAGGGGGTGGATGCACCACCCGCAGAAGTCTACAAGCTTGTCAAGTCATTGTATGGGCTAAAACAAGCCCCAAGGTGATGGTACCAAGAGACGGGCGCCTTCATGGAGGGGTCAAGGTATGGTCAATGCGAGAACGACCTCAGTATGTATGTGCAAGAGGACAATGATGGCCTTGTCTTGGTGGCTTTTTACGTCAATGACCTCATCACTTGTGCATCATCGACAAAGCTGCTGAAGAAAATCAAGATGCTACTAAGCAGTCGCTTCCAGGTGAAAGACCTGGGACCTCTTGAGTACTAACTAGGCATCAGTGTCCCACGGGATTGCTCAGCCAGAACCATCAGGCTCACCCAGACCAAATACATTGACCACATCCTCAAGCGGTACGACATGGAGGACTGGAAACCCATCAGCATCCCCATGGCAATAGATTGCATCCTAACCTCAGGTGCTGCTCCTACCAACAAAGCAGAGCAGGTTGACATGACAGGCATGCCATATCAGTCTGCCATGGGCAGTCTAATGCCCGCGATGGTCGCGACTCGCCTCAACATCTGCCACACAGTGGAGCAAGTGAGCAGGTATGTTGCCAACCCTGGGCCACAACACTGGCAAGCAGTGTAGCGGATCTTCCGCTGCCTAAAGGGCACGGAGCACCTGGGAATCCAATATGGTGCGCTGCCATAGTCAAAATCCTTGCGGCTCATGGTGTACACCAATGCAGATTGGGCCGGGAACGTTGACGACCGCAAGTCCACGTCGGGCTACGTGTGTGGGCTGAACAGAGGAGCCGTGTCATGGACGAGCCGCAAGCAAGACTACGTTTCCCTCTCCACAGCCGAAGCAAAGTACATCGCTCTAGCAGGAGCATGCAAGGAAAAACTATGCATGCTTATCCTGCTTCAAGAGATACGAGCACCTCAATAGGCCGCAACGGTGGTCAAGGTGGACAACAACTCTGCCATCGACATGTCCAAAAATGGCACCTTGACATGGAGGAAAAAACACATCAAAGTTTGGTACCATTTCAGTTGCAACCTGGTAACTAAGGGAGTGGTGGAGCTGGAGCACGTTACATCAAAGCTCCACCGGGCATATATGCTAAAAAACCCCTTGACCGAGAACTCCACCTCGTACAAAGACAAGGTATTGGCATGAAGAGTGCAAGTGACGAAGACTGAAGACAGGACAAGTGACTAGAGGTGCAAGGGAGATAATGTTGTTATTTGGATGCCCCTTGGCCACTAGTCTCCAGAATTGGTAAGTAGTGGACAAACCAGGCATGCACTGCTCGTGTGGAGCAAGTCCCCTGGGTCTGGTCAGACAGGCCAGGCATGCACTGTCTTTGTTCAAGGATAAGTCCCCTGGGTTTCTCATGATGGCTGATCAAATTGTCAATCTGACCATACCGATGCAAACAGCAGGTGTCAAATTGTCAGCTGTCGAAGTTTCCGGCCAATCCAACGGTCGGATTGGAAGATGCAAGATGTGCCTAGAATCAGGGGATGACTTCCCTGATTGAGGCGATGACCTCCTTAAATCAAGGAGGTCATCGCCTAAGTCACTCCTCAGCCATTATGCTTGTTATTGCCATTTTCTTAATTACTCCTTCACTTGATGTTACTTGTTTGAGCTGTGCGCTTGAGACTCGGCATGATGTGAACTGCTAAGGTGGTTGTAATCTTGCTTGTGTGGAAGTGCTGACTTAATTTTTTGGGCTCTCACACCAAGGAAGAAGAAGGCTTAGAGGGCAGGAGCCCCTAAGACCATGAGCAAAAGCACTTGGGTAACTAGGTCTCACCAGAGCCATGGTTAATTCCTTGGGGGTGATCGTGATCCTTGGGTGAAATTCCCTTGGACGGTCGGCGGTTTCCATCGTGTCGGCGCTATTTTCTAGACTGGAGCTTCAGGCCACATGACTCAAGAATGACATTATCACACCTACAGGTGCTCCTCATCGATCCTCTGTCAAAGACCCCTCATCAGCCTGACATCGGCATCAACAACAGGTGTAGCAGAGAGGCCTCATCCGGAGTAGGTCCGAATCAACCGCAGGTACCATGGCTCCACCTACCACAGAGGAGAAAGGCAAGAGTATCTTCAAGGAAGGCTCGTGGACCAACACACCTGTGGCCACCACTGGAGCTGTGACGTCCATTCTACATGCAGGGAGTGGCATTCATGGGCCCATCCCTTAATTCGATGGGATAGGGTTCTCGCTCCGGAAGTGGCATTTTGATATCATAGTCGATGACCGTGATCTCCTCCCCTCATTCACAGGGGAGGTTGTGTTGTGATTTGTGACGTTTCGGTCAACCTGTACAGTTTACTCTGACCACTCGGTCGTGTCCATACTCATGCAGATCCCTGATGCGGACCCTGTTGGCACCGGTGCGTCATATGGTGGTGCACTACCAGCCTGGAGCTGACTGACGACCGTTCCAGAGCTCTGGACGCTACCCGGGACCTCGTGCGGTTTTTCTGCAACACACAGGAGTTTATCGGTGGACTGGCTGTGGGCCCGATTTGCATGTTTTTGTAATTTTTGTCCACCGTTTGATGTCAGATGCATGCATGTGACCAGTCGTAGCGTCTGAATTTTGATTCTGCATGTCTATGTTCAGACGGCGTAGCGTTCTGATATGTCGGTACAGAGTTATGGCCAAAACAGTGGTTTTGGGCCGGTTTTAGGGTAGATCTTGCACTGCCGTGTGCGACACCCGCCGTGCGCCGCGACAGGTACTTATGCCATGGACTTGTGATTTGTCATCTCTCTAGAAATGTTATTAAAGCATTCTGACACTTTGCCTTGTGTCTCCTAGCCAGACCCTTGCCATTGTGTGCATGACTTGTGACTGTCATCACCGTCTGACCAGGCACTGACGCCTAGTTGGCGGCTCTGTTGCTAGGAAGCTTCCACGCATCTTCTCATGGTATCAGAGCAGTGAGACAGTTCTCACCAAGGTGTGTGGCAGAGACGCAGCAGAGTAGCCGCAGTGAGAGTCACCGCTGTAGCTGATCCACAGGGACCTATCGATGACGACAGCAAATCGTCGTCGACGTCGCTCACCATTACCACATGAGATGGCATCAGTAGCAACTGCTAGCGGCAGTAGGAGATAACTACAGTAGACTATAGTCGCCAGCAGCTGCAGACATTGGCACATGTAGCAGTAGTAGTACTAAGCAGCAGTAGCAGTAGCAGGGCGGTAGCAGCGCGTAGTAGTAGTAGTAGCAGCGCGCGGCGACAGCAACACAGCAGCAACATACAGTGGCAACAACACAGCACCAGCGCACCAGCAGGGGCAGCAGCGGTGGCAGCAGCAGCATAGCAGTAGCGCAGCAGTAGTAGTAGTAACAGCGGGAGCAGCAGTAGCGCAGCAGCAACAACAACAGCAACACGCGGCCGCGGCAGCAGCGTACAGCAACCATAGCACGCAACAGCAGCATCAACGTGTTGCTGCTGCTACGGCCACGCACGCAGCCGCCAAGCGGCTGACCCGCATGCACCAGCACGGCTGCTGCCGCAGCTGATGTCATAGCAGCAACAACAGCTGAGCAAAAGCTGCGCAACGGCTTCCGCTCAGCTTCCGCGTGGCTGCTGCGGAGCAACTGCCTGCTCACGCAGAAACCACAAAGATTGACCTAAAGAAAAGGAAGGCAAGCTGACATCAGCATTTCTTCTTGCTGACGTCATCCAATCTTGCTGACGTCAGCAACTTCCTGCTGACGTCAGCAACTTCCTGTTGACATCAGCACTTGCCTTCGTGAAATTTTCGGTCGGAGGGTCAAACGTTGCCAGTGTTTCAACTCCTCAAGAAATGCTCACGTTTCTACAATTCAACCACGTTGACGTCTCGGCCCATAATGAGCAGCACCATGGCTCAATCCGGCAAGAAGGGAAAAAGGGTCCTACATCCCTGTTTTTTCTCCTTAGGAGTCATGAGCCCACGTTCGCAGGCTATTGAGGACCTGCAGAGCAAGCAGGACGAGATGTGTCACCTACTGCAAGGGGAGACTGACGCCATCCGTACACTCACCGAGCTTCTTTGAGGACATTCAACGACTCCACGACAGACTTTTGAGGGAGCGGCCGGGGTTCCAACCTCTACACAACAGTCAGCTCCAGCACCGGAGGCAGCAGCTGGAGCCGACCCACCACCTCTTGATCCTTGGGACAAGGATCCAGACATACCAGGCATGGAGGGCGACTCCCCCGAGCGTGAGATTTGTGTACTTCAGGGGCGTCTCCACCAGCTTCAGACGAGCTCTCGGCCCCCACACACATCCCGCTTTCCGGAGTTTCAATCATCGCTTGACCTCCACCCCTGTGACTTCCCTCTTCCCGGCGTCTTTCCCCTCTCTCCTCCTTCCCAGCCTGTGGTTGCTCTCCCTACGGAGCGGCAACCCAAGGACTTTGAGATGACGCCCCCACGATATGTCAACGGGGACGGCTTTGACTGCTGGGAGATCCTCTTTCAGGTCTGGGCCACTTCAGAGGGCGTGTGGCCTTACTACCACAGTCTGTATCAGACTACGGACCGAGCTCAAGTGCTGACAGCGGCTAGGGCAACGCGCGGACTTCTCTACACCATAATGTGCAAGAACGTCGTCGACATCCGCTCGTTCCTTGGCGAGGCGGGCACACGCACAGGCGTTGATCCAAGCGGGGGTTGGGACCTAGCATTGTCTCTACTTGCTACACAGAGACACACCACCCATGCCACGCACATCCGTGCTTTTCACTCCCTTCGTCAGGGGCCTGCCGAGCCTGTAGCTGACTACTAGCGACGCGCCATGCGCATTTACACGCGCCTTGGGACCTCAGGAGGTACACAACTGTGGGCGCTCCGCACGATCATGCTCAGGGTTTTCTGTGAGCACACAGACATCTTCACAAAGTACACCGACACCGTGCTCCAGCCATTTTTGCCTTCACTGCAGCTTCTTCCCTCGGCACACCAGCTCTTCCTCCAGGTGACTTCCGCCCGTGAGGCAGCCGTGGCTCATCAGGAGACCTCTATTGCCGCCGCAGTCATTGCATCACCACAGACGCCCCGCGTGCAGACTCCTCCATCCTCCGTCACGTCCTCCTCCTCCCCTTCCACCCCGATTACACCGACTCAGACACAGGGTGTCGCGATAGTAGCACAGGGGAAGAAGGAGTGACGGAGGCATGGCTCGAGCCAGAAGTAGTCGCAGTAGCAGCCGTCATCGGGCAGTAGCAATGGACGCTCTGTTCACTGCTACAACTAAGCCAGCACACAAAAAACCAGGACTCACGGTCCAAACTCGCGAATCCGAGTCTTGAGCCGGAACCACGAGTCCTTTTCGGGATGTGTTTCATCTCGCCAGTACCGCGAGTCCTTCGTGCGAGGGGGGGGGGTGGGAAATGTGGACCCGACCGGTTCAAGACTCCCCGCACGGCAATATGCACGGACGGCGGATAGCCCCCACGACACATGGACCCCGTCCATTTGTCCGTTATCCCCTCCCCCCCTTGTCTAAGGATCCCAGCCACCGGCGGTTATCCATGACAGGTAGGCCACGAGGGCTTTACGCCACCATGGCGGTTAGGAATCAGCCCCTTGTAGGAGGGCTGATGACTCCCCGCCATGTAGGCATCAGCCCCTCGTAGGAGGGGTGATGCCTCGCCGCCATGTTCTCTCAACATGGAGGCGATGACGGCCCGTACGACGGCGAGGACGGCCCGACGAGGCTGTCGGGTAGGGTAGTCGAAGTGAACCATCACTGATGGTTCATTTTGTGTTTGTGTCCGCCACCATGGCGGGTACCTCAGAGACCTCGTCGGGGTCGAAGTCTCCAGTATCCGCTACCGGTGCCTCAGACACGCCACAGAGACCTCCCGCTGTCTCTGCCATGCAACCAAAGTCTCCTGCAACTGCCATAGCGGCTGCCGCTGCGGGGTCCCCGGCTGCTGCTGCCCAGATGTTTCCGGTTGCTGCGCCATCCACAACAAAACCCGTAGCCGGCACGAGCGGTGGTGCGGGTGCTGCCGAAGCTGTGACGAGCCCAAACACGGAGGACTTGCGCAAACGCAAGCCAAGCGTGGCGTGGAACGTGTTCACCTATATCATCATCAACGGTGAACCTCGTACAAGGTGCCAATTGTGTCCGCCACGAGGTAAGGTGCTGAAAGGCATGTTTGCCCTTTCTGATGGAGCCACCTCTGGAATGTTGAAGCACTTGAGACTCAAGCATAATCACAAATGGAAGGAACTGAAGGCCCTGGAGGCTACCACGAAGCTCGCCAAGGCTACCTCCCCAGCCGCGCGGACTACACAGATTGTGGATGGCAGTAACTCAACACTTGCACGCTCTGTTGTGGGCGTTGGCATTGTTTTCAAAAAACACTACTTCCAGTGATGTATGTGGAAGCACGTAGTGGACAAAAACTGCTTGTTTCTGGCCATTGAATATGTCTGGCTGAAGGTGGCATTCTTGCACGCAAATCCTCTGGCCATTCTGCCTGGCCGGATGATGCTTGCACGTCTGATCCGAACTGGTGCTGCTGCTTTCCACAGGCGCTTGCATAGCATGTTTGCAGTGGTGCAGTCTGGCATCTCTTTCACAACTGACGGGTGGCAGAGTGATGCAAATGTGAAGTACCTAGGCATCACTGCCCACTGGATTTCAAATTGGGACATGCAGCGCGTTGCTCTTGCCTTTCCACATGTGTCAGACAGTGCCACTGCTGAAAACATCTTTGGGTTGTTCTCTGCTGCCCTGAAAGAGTGGGGAGTGTGGGACAAAATCTACTGCCTCACTGTTGACAATTATTCCACCAACGACAGCATGGTCGACAGTTTCCTCACTGTGCAGACCTCCACGTTTGACAAGGCCAGGCACATCAGATGCATGGGGCACAACATGAACCTGGTAGCACAGATGCTGCTTGACCGCGCGGACGTGAAGGTGTACTTGAAGTTTTCCCATGACATCTGCAACTTTGTGACAAAGAGTGCAAAGCGGGAGGAGTCGCTCTCCAATGCCGTGACTGCTACCAGCAAGTCCTACCTCCATCTGCACGTGGATACACCAACACGGTGGAATGCCACCCTTGACATGTGCCACCGTGTCATGCACATCAAGGCCGTGCTGGATGTGTGGTTGTTGAAACACAAGCCCGAGCTGAAGCCGAGTGGGCATGGGTGGGACCTCCTCCCCCTGGTCACTGCCATCCTGAAGCCCTTCAAGGGCTTCACGGATGGCATTTCTGGGGAGAAGTACCCCACCATGTCCCTGGTCCTCCCATTATTCATCCTCATCCTGGATGAGATGCATTCATGGCAGGTGAAAGTCGGCGCAGCATAGAAGAAGCAGAAGGCTGCCAAGGAGCTGGACCCCGTGGAGAACTTGCTCCTTGACCTGAAGCCTAGCTTCCATTCTGTCACTGACAAGGTTTTCAAGCATTCATGCAGTCAGTCATGCATTCAGTCATGCAGTCAGTCATGCATTCAATGATGCATTTAGTCATGCAGTCTGTTTCTTTGTTTTTGGTTTTTAAGATGGTCCAGGTAGAACATCCCTCCCATCGGGCTCCCTTTCGGAAGCTGCTACCTTGGTCATGCAGTCTGTCATGTAGTTAGTCTTGCATTAAGTCATGCAGTCAGTCATGCATACAGTCATGCAGTTAGTCATGCATTCATTCATGCATTCAGTCATGCTGTCAGTCATGCATTCAGTCATGCATTCAGTCATGCAGTCATTCATGCCGTCGGTCATGCAGTCAGTCATGCATTCAGTCATGTGCTTATGGTTGTGTGCACAGGTCGAGAAGTACGTGAAGAAGTGCACTCCACGGCACATCCTGGCAGCTGCTGTGGACCCCAGGTTCCGTCTCCAACGCTTCATCAATGTACACAAGCTCCTCTGCGTAAAAGGGACAGTGGAGTTGGAGCTGCTGGTGCTAGACGCCCTCAGGCCGTACTACGACCGCATGTTGCAAAGACATGAAGCAGAGGCAGCTGCCAAGGCAGCAGCTGAGGAGGCTGCAGCAGCTGCCGCCAGGGCAACAGATGGGGATGAGGATGATGAGCGTGTAAACAGCAGTAGACCCGCTGCCCTGCCAGCATCATCCACAGCAGTGGAGTCTGGCAGACCAGCAGCTGCAGCGAAGCAACGTGGCCGAGCAAAGGAGAAGAAGAAGAAGGAGAAGAAGAGCATTGTGGACGCTGCTACACTGACACCATGGATGAGCTCTTTGCCACTGAGGAGGCTGAGCTCGTGGTCACATCACCGCACTCTCTTGAACAGGAGGTGGAGGACTGGAAGAAGGAGAAGCTGCTGTCTCGGCGGACCAACATCCTGCACTACTGACAATGCAGACAAGTTCCCATCATTTGCATTGCTTGTTTTGGATCTCCTTGTAGTGCCTCGCACAAGCACGCCATGTGAGCGCATGTTTTCACTTGGTGGTAGGGTCATCACGCCGTATTGACACTCTTTGAACAACATGACTTTCCATGACATTTTGACGCTGAAAACCTGGATCAATGATCCAAAACTGCGCAACTTCCCTGTTTCTCCAGATGGCGTTGTTGCACCAGAACTGCAGGAGGAGGAGAAGAAGGAACGTGTGCGGCACAGGGCTTCCAGCCAGGCGGCAGCAGCAAAGAAGCTGACAGCTCTAGGCTGCAATGCTGGAAAGGAAGGTGTAGCAAGTGACAAAGATGGAGAGGGGGAAGGGGACCCTCAGGCGCTGGACTCATCGGAGGAGGAGGACGACGACTACGACGAAGACAATGACGACGAGGAAGACGATGATGAAGATGATGGCAAAGGGGATGGTGGATAGGACGACAAACTAGCTTCCCGCTTTTCACTTAGCCTTGGGGATGATGACGTAGTTGAGATGACCTAGACATGCTCTATTGAGCAGACATCTGACATATACATGATTTTTCATGTGCCGGTGGCTAGTTGTAGCAAGCCGTGGGGTAGGGGGGGGGTGGAGGGGGTCACCATGACTCCCCCCAAGAACAATTTGCAATGGTACATATGCTGCTTGCTCATGGCGTATGAGTCTGAAATAATACATTTCTTACTTTGACTGAATTCCTTTGTGCAAATCCATGTTCTGTCAATTCCACCCCTACCCCTCACCTGAATGAGTACCAAGTGATACATGCTCCCACTCATAGAAAAGTATGTTGTACAACATATTCTAACAAATTACCTGATTTTACGAAGGAGTGGGATGAGACATCATGCAATGTCGCATCATAACTAATGAACTCACTGGGATGGATGGAGTGGTGATGACACTACGTAGTCATACATTCCATGACTATCAGCCAAAGTAAGCCAAAGGACGTTTCAGGTGGTGGGATGGAGTGGTGATGCCACTAAGTAGGTATGCACTGTCACATCCCACCATGTGAAATGTCACTCGTGCTAAAGTCCTCTGGTGGATTCCTGAAACTAGGCTAGAGGACTCGCAAAACACAGGACTCGCGAGTCCCAAGAAAGACTCGCGAGTCCGGTTCCAAGGTTTTACTGGTATGGGCGAATCTGGTTCCTTGTCCAGATTCGCAAATCTGGACTCGTGTACAGGTGTAGCTACAACTGTAGAGGCGCCCATTGCTACACCGAGTGCCAGCAGCCGCTCGACTAGGCACGGATTACTCGCGGGCTCCAGGCTGCGCACGCACTACGGTCTACGTCGAGCAGCACATCCACTAGGCGCACCGCGACCACGACCGCAGCAGTTCTCGCCTCACCACCGGCGGCCGGCAGCGACCCAAATCCACGTGACCGCACCATTGCCGAGCTCCGACACCTTCTAGCGCTTCGCTTTCAAGGAGGTGTGAGTGTATTGTCACAGCCGGGTGGTTCACAGACTGGCTGTTTGTCTGTTCTTGTGTCTCGGGATGACAAGTGTGGGGGGACATGGTTGGCATGTGATGACAATGGGCCTGAATGTATAGATTGGATCCATGAGTCTCACCTTTGTGCCCTTCATCGTTCCTCCCCACCTGCTGCCCAGCGTCCATCTGAAACCATGTATGCCATTGCCCGTTGTACAATGATGTCCTCTAGTCGTGATTCCAGTGGCACCTGGATCATCGACTCCAATGCCACTCATCACATGACCTGTCCTCGTAGTGATTTTGTTGTTCTCGGCCCTATTGCGTCTGTTCGTTCCATCCACACAGGCTCTGGTCAATCCTTGCCGGTCCAGGGTGTTGGGGTCGTATGTTTTGATGGTCTGTCGGGCCCCCTATATCTTTTTGAGGTGCTCTTTGTGCCTGATCTTCAGCTCAGTTTGCTTTCCGTTCATGCTTGCACACTGATGGGACTCTCTGTGGAGCACACTGGAGAGTCCGCGACTGTGACTGCCATTGACACTTGCAGTGTTGTTCTTCGTGCCTCTGCTGTGGATGACCTCTATCGTGTCTCTCGGACTTCGGCTCCTTGCTCCCCCTCCTCTTCTACTCGTGTTTTTGTCACTGGTGCTCTATCTCCTGAGCACCAATGATTGCTTCATCTCCGCCTGTGTCATGTAGATTTGACACTATGTAGAAGCTCATTCAGACACAGCCCGCTCTCGGTCTTGACACGATTTCTTTCGAGAAGCCGCCTCAGACCGACTGTCTCTTCTGTGCTCAGGGTACAATGCATCGTTGCACCTACCCTGACTCCCGTTCACGCACACTTTGCCCTCTCGAGTTAGTCCATTCGGACCTTCTTGGTCCCCTACCTGTCGAGTCTCTGTTCGATTGGGATCGATACATCCTGACCCTGACTGATGACTTCACCCAGATGTGGTGGGTCTACAGCCTGCGCCAGAAGAGTGACACCGCTCTCGTGGTTCGCCTCTGGCCAGTGATGGCTCAGCGTCAGTCACGCCACATGCTGTACACCTTTTGCTCGGATCACGGCGGCGAGTTTCTTGGCAAGATAGACAACTTCTTCGCCGAGCACGGAATTTTTCACCACGCCTCCTCTCCTGCTACTCCTTAGCAGAACAATGTTTCTGAGCGTTGGAACCGCACCATGGAGGATACGGTTTGCGCTATGCGGTCTGCGTGCGGTCTTCCGGAGTCCCTCACTTTTGAAGGCTTTGCCTACACGACTTGGGTCTCGAACCGCCTCTCGCATAGTCGTCTTCCAGACCACGTCACACCGTATGAGCTCTGGTTTGGCCACCGTGCTGACTTGCGCCTTGCTCGCGTCTGGGGATCCTTCGCTTCTGTGTGGTACACCGAGGACCTGTAGGGGTCTAAGGTCTCACCGCAGGGTCGCTTTGTGTGCCTTTGTTGGCATCTCACCATAGTCAAAGGCATGGCGTTTTTGGGACCCTGCTCATCGTCGCATTGTTGAGTCCTGCGACGCGCTCTTGTTTGAGTCCCTCACCTACCGTGATCTGACTTCGATTACGTCGCTGTCTGCCACACACCTTCCTACGTGTGAGGTTTCTTGACGGATGGGGGATTCTGCGCCTGCGAGCACCGCTCGCCAGGCTGATGTGTCTGTTTGAGCTCCCTCCACTTCTCTGGCTCTTGATGACCAAACGACCATCGCTGTTGGTCTAGAGATCTCTCCAGCACCACCGGCTTCTACCAATTTCCCCTTGCACCCCACAGATACCCATGATTCCGTACCTGTGCGTACTCCTGTGACTATACCTCTGTCCGCCGGCAGTCCTGCCTCTGTGCGTGGGTCTGCCTCACCTGCTCCTACTGTCACACCGAGTCCTATGTCGCCCACACCGGCATCTCCTCGCACGGCATCACCAGCTCCCTTGCCTCAGTCCTCCCCAGCTGCGATTGTGCCCATTCCTGAGCCTAAGGTGCGCCCCTCAAGCCGGGGTTACTCCCGTGAGCTAGGTGGTCGTCTTCAACAATTGGACTCCGGAGCTCAGCGAGTGTCTGGTCCCGCACCCAAGCGCTCCGCTTGTAGCATTGTGAGTGGTGATCCCGGCACAAAGGCCCTAGGCCTGAGTGTCCGCACTGAGCATACAGAGGTACATCCATCGTATTCCGTAGGACACGACTTTGTCACTCGCGAGTTTCACGTTGCTTGTGATGTAGCAACCGATCTTGTGGGCGTCAGACATAGCACTGAGGCGTGCGCTCTTGCCACACAAAGATCTCCCTCTATGGTGCCTGATCTGGGCACACTATAGGAATCTCTCTTGTAGGATGCAGACGCTTGGCATATTGCCTGTGAGGATGAACTTTGCACCATCCAAGAGCACGGAGTTTACGAGCTAGTTGACCTTCCACCTGGGAGGAAGGCTATTCAGGTCAAGTGGGTCTTTTGCAAGAAAGTGAAGCCGGATGGCTCACTGGAATGCCACAAGGCTCGCTTGGTCATCAAGGGGTACTCTCAGATTGAGGGCATCGATTACACTCACACCTTTGCCCCTGTCGGCCGCATGACCTCAGCTCGAGCTCTATTCGGTGTAGTAGCTCAGCATGACTGGGAACTGCACCACATGGATGTGAACAATGGGTTCCTCCATGGCTCTTTGGATGAGGAGATTTACGTGGCTCAGCCACCCGGCTTTGAGGAAATTGGCAAGCTTTGGCCCTTGCACAATTCCTTGCACGTCCTCAAGCAGTATCCTCGGTGTTGAAACCAGGAGATCACTAGCACCCTGGCTCGTGTTGGATATGTACAGAGTGAGGAAGATCCCTTTCTCTTTATCCGTCGGATGCTTGAGCGATTCACCGCCATCCTGGTCTATGTCGATGACCTTCTCATCGTGTCTCCTTCATTGGATGCCGTGATGGAGGCCAAGGCTGTCCTTGAGACTGCCTATAGGATGAAGGACCTTGGTCCTGTAGTAGTGTTTCTTGGCATGGAGATCGTGCGAGACCACAGACGTTGTACTCTAATGCTGCATCAGGCCCAATACGCACTTGTTGTGGGGGAGCGCTTCAGCGACCTTCTTTGCGCAATGCGCACGGCTTCCACACCTCTCACGCCTGACAGGCGGAATTCCCTAAAGGTGGATGATCGCACACGGCTGGGGGAGACAGTAGATGAGACCGTGTCCTTCCATCTCATTAGATCTCTGATGTACTTGGCTACTACCACACGTCCTCATATCGTATTTTTTGTCAACCACCTTGCCCATTTTTTGCAGGCTCCACGCACTAGAGCCCTTCACGCGGCTGTGCGAGTGGTAAGGTATGTGGTCTCCACACCGAACCTTGGACTCTGCTTTCACCGGCAGTGTTCGGTGGTCCTTGACGGCTAGACCGACAGCGACTAGGCCTGCAACCCAGATGGACGCAGTCGCAGAGATTACTTCTTCCTCCTCGGTGGGACTGTTGTGTCCTGGTGTAGCAAGAAGCAGGGCTGCATTACACGTAGATCATCAGAGTCAGAGTACGTTGCTCTGGGTGCAGGGGCTACAGAGGTGGTATGGCTACAACGCCTGTTTCTTGAGCTTGGCCAGTCAGTATCCGCCATTGTGTTTCGTTGCAAAAACCAGAGTGCTCTTGCCATTGCAGAGAACTTTGGTGTCTTCTATGCTCGCACAAAGCACATTCCGGTTGAGCATCACTTTGTGCATGATCTGGTGGAGCAACACGTGATCTTCGACATTTTGATTGGCACTGACATGTAGCGTGCTGACTTCTTGAGGAAGGCACTAGCACGCGCAAAGTTCCCGGTGGCTATTTTTTCTGTTGGACTTAGCCCCTTTCCTGAGAGTGGTTGATTGTTGGGTGCGACTTTATCCATGTCACATTTGTCGTTGTACCAGTTGTACTCATATCATTACTGCACACGTATGGACATGCGTACCATCGGGTCATGGGGGAGTGTTGTGATTTGTGACGTTCTGGTCGACCTGTACAGTTTATTGTGACCACTCAGCCATGTCCATACTCGTGCAAATCTGTGATGCGGACCCTGGTGGCACCAGTGCGTCATGTGGTGGCAGACTACCAACTTAGGGTTGACCGACAACCGTTCCGGAGCTCCGGACACTACCCGGGACCTCCTGCGGTTTTTCTGCAGCACATAGGAGTTTATCGGTGGACTGGCCGTGGGCCCGATTTGTATGTTTTTATATTGTGTGTCCACTGCTTGATGCCAGATGCATGCATGTGACCAGTCGTAGCGTCTGAATTTTGATTCTTCATGTCTAGGTTCAGACGGCGTAGCGTTCTAATGTGTCGGCACAAAGTTATGGCCAAAACAGTGGTTTTGGGCCGGTTTTAGGGTAGATCTTGCACTGCCGCGTGCGACACCCGCCGTGCGCCGCGACAAGTACTTATGCCATGGACCTCTCATTCATCATTTCTCTCTGCAAATGCTATTGAAGCATTCTGACACTTTGCCTTGTGTCTCTTAGCCAGACCCTCGCCGTTGTGTGCACGACTTGTGACTGTTATCACCGTCTGACCAGGCACTGACGCCTAGTCGGCGGCTGTGTTACTAGGAAGCTTCCACGCATCTTTTCAGGTTTCCCAACCACTTTCATCCCAACAAGAAATGCATGGCCATTCTGGTCTCAACACTGCAGCATCATCTGCTCTCTCATATCTTTGGCCTCACAAATGCAACTGAGGCATACAAGAAACTCTGCAAGATCTACTAGAGTGACTCCCTCGCCAACCGTTTGTTCATCCTCCAAAAGTTGCTGAGGATGCATCTGACTGAGGGCGAGGACGTCCTAGAATTCTTGCAGTAGTTTGAGACTCTCCTTCAGCAAGCCAGCAACATGGGCTGGAACCTTGAAGCCAACATGCAGGGGATGATTCTCCTCATGGCTCTTCCACCAAGTTGGGGCCCCATGATAATTGTGATTGGTGGCTCGCCAGAGGACCATGTGAAGCACTCCAACATCTCGGAGTACGTCGGCAATGAGGCTATGCGGCGTAGCCATAGCGAGGCCAACATCGTAGCCTATGATAAGGGCACAGTAGGTCGTAGCGGTACTAGCAACTTAGGTCAGCAACAGGGGGAAGGCGACAAGGGGAAGGGCAAGCGACGGCCTGGCAACTGCCACAACTGTGGTAAGGCAGGGCACTGGACACACAAGTGCCGTGCTCCCAAGAAGGAAGGGATCAAGGGAGAGGGAGAGAAGGGTGACAAGGGAGGCAAGGGTGGGAAGCAGCCCACCGCACTGATGGCACATGGCATAGGTGGCACTAGCAATGCACTCCTTAAGCCAGGGGCCTTTGCACTTGACTCTCGCACAAATCACCATTCCACCAATGACAAACAGGGGTTCATCTCCATAGGCCCCTGCCACCTCAACTTTCGTTTTGCTAGCGGGATGGTGGAACCAGTTGAGTGGGTGGGTGACAAGCAAGTCACCATCCAGGTGAATGGCCAAGAGGAGGAGCTCAAGCATACCGAGGCAGTCTATCTGCCCAACTTTGCTACCAACCTACTTTCTATTGACAAGATTGCTGACCGAGACATGACGGTCGTCTTGGATAAGAACAAGGCCGCCATCCTTCCCACGTCGATAGTGAAAACACAGTGCACTACAAGAGTGTGGTGGCCAGGGTTCCATGCCTGGATGGCCTCTACATCCTCCAAACCAGGGTGGAGGATGCTGCCGAAGCTGGGACAGCCATGACCGCTGGGGGCAGTCAGGCGGTAGAGGCAGAAAGCAGCCGCCCGTCAACAGCAGCAGCTTCAACAAAAGCAATGGAAGCTGCGGCACCCACCCAACCCAAAGCAGTCGCCGGGGCCGCCACGACATCCGAAGCAAACTGTGGGCAAGACCTTTGGCACAGGCGCTTGGCCTATGCTGTCCACTCCACGTTGGAGACAATGGGCAAGCACAAGCTGGTGCGGGACTTGGCCTTGGGGAAGGGAGAGGGTGCGGGGAGGAAGAAGAAGGTATGTGAGGTCTGCTTCATGGGCAAGGATAAGAGGAAAGGACGTAAAGGGAATAAGCACCAAAATCTGGCGAGTGAACCTCTCGAGTTGGTCCACACCGACGTGAGCGGGACGATGCCGACAATCTCAGTCAGACCCTACAAGTGTTTCCTCACCTTCAATGATGAAAAAACCAGAAGGATCCGGACGTACTTCATGAAACAAAAGAGTGAGGTAAAGGAACATTTGCAGTACTTTGTCACAATGGTTGAGGGGCAGACCGGCAAGAAGGTCAAGGCCCTTCGTTGTGATGACGGCAGATAGCACAAGGCCTGCGAGGACTAGCTAGCAGAGCAGGGGATACGGCAAGAGAATATGGTACCTGAGTTGCCCAAGAGCAATGGTATCGCTGAACGGCTCAACCTGACCATGGTAAGGATGATGTGGTATGAAGCAAAGCTGCAAGGAAGGTCCAGGGCCGAGGCTACTAGGACAACAGCGTACATCATCAACCTCACACCTCCATCAGCCCTTCGAGGAAATGGGAAAAAGAAGGAGCCGCCGATGACCCCACAAGAGGCACGGTCGGCCAAGAAGCCAGATATCTTGCATGTGCGTGTGTTTGGCTGCCAGGCCTATGCGAAGAAGCCGACAAGGGAGGGTGCCAGTAAGATGGATTCGTAGGCAAAGAAATTGATGCTTGCTTTTACAGGCTCAGGGACCAGTAAGGCAAAAACGTGATTTGCGGTAAGGATGTGAACTTCAACGAGGTTGTAGTAGGAGCAAAGCAGCAGTTCAAGGAGGAGCCAGTGTCAAAGCTAGGTGAATGGCTAGTTCTACTGGAGACAGGTGATAAGGCACTTCACGGGTGGAGAAGCAGCAAGGTAACAGAGGCAAGAGGAGCAGTAGCTTCAGGGAGAGCCGCAACAGAGGAATGTGACATTGTGTCAGATTCCTCCTCCTCTAATGATGAGGACTCTTCCACTGAGGGAGAGTGCGTGGTAAGAGAATCGGAGTAGCAAGAGCAGCAATAGCAAGAGCAGCAGCAACAATCGTCGCATCATAAGGGTGTAAAGCGCAGCTCGCGCTTATCTGTCCCGTCATGACAGTACCATGTTACAACCGGCAAATGGACTGGTCTGAGTTACGCCTTCGTGGCTCAGGGAGAGCCGTCCACAGTGGTAGAAGCGCTTTCTCTACCAGATGGGACCAAATGGAAGGCCGCCATCAAAAGCGAGTTGGCCTCGCACAAAGAGAACATGACATGGAAGCTGGTGGACCGTCCCGCTGGCGCCCATGTTGAAGGGTGGAATTGGGTCATGGTGAACAAGCTGAAGCAGGATGGGACCATCGACCGCCACAAGGTGTGGCTGGTGGCCAAGGGTTTTGCGCAGCGGCCGGGGAGTGAGTACCACGAGACGTACGCACCCGTCATCACCTTTGCGACGATCCGGTCTCTTCTCACAAAAGCAACAGCCGCGAACTTGGAGGTTCACTAGATGGATGTCAAGACTGCATTTCTCTCCGCAAAGCTAGACAAAGAGGTCCTAATGGAGGTGCGTGAAGGGGTGGATGCACCACCTGAAAATGGTTGCAAGCTTGTGAAGTCATTGTATGGGCTCGAACAGGCCCCCAGGTGCTGGTACAAAGAGATGGACGCCTTCATGGAGGGGTCCGGATATGCTCACTACGAGAACGACTTCAGTATGTAAGTACGAGAGGACGAGGATGGCCTCGTCTTGGTGGCTCTTTACGTCCATGACCTCATCACTTGTGCATCATCGACAAAGCTGCTGGAGAACATCAAGATGCATCTCAACAGCCGGTTCCAGATGAAAGACCTGGGACCTCTTGAGTACTACCTAGGCATCATTGTCACGCGGGACTGCTCAGCCGGTACCACCAGGCTCAGCCAGACCAAACAGATTGACCACATCCTCAAGCAGTACGACATGGAGGACTGCAAACCCGTCAGCACCCCCATGGCAGTAGATTGCATCCTAACCTCAGCTACTGCTCCTACCAACAAAGCAGAGTAGGTCCACATGGCAGGCATGCCATATCAGTCTGCAGTGGGTACTCCAATGTACGCGATGGTCGCGACTCATCCTGACATCTGCCACACAGTGGAGCAGGTGAGAAGGTATGTGGCCAACCCTCGGCCACAACACTGGCAAGCAGTGAAGCGGTTCTTCAGCTACCTGAAGGGCACGCGGCACCTGGGCATCCACTACAGTGGGGTCCCATAGTCGGAATCCTTGCGGATCATGGTGTACACCGATGTAGATTGGGCCGGCAATGTTGACGAACGCAAGTCCACGTCGGGCTACGTGTGTGTGCTGAACGGAGGAGCCGTGTCATGGGCGAGCCGCAAGCAGGACTGTGTCTCCCTCTCTACAACAAAAGCAGAGTACATCTCTCTACCGGAAGCATGCAAGGAGACAATGTGGCTGTGTAGCCTGCTCCAAGAGATACGAGCACTTCAATGGGCCGCAACAGTGGTCAAGGTGGACAACAAGCCTGCCATTGACATGTCAAAAAACGACACCTTGACGCGGACAAAAAAATACATCAAAGTTCGGTACCACTTCAGTCGCGACCTCGTCACTGAGGGAGTGGTGGAGCTTGAGCATGTTGTGTCCAAGCTCAACCGGGCAGACATGCTGACAAAACCCCTTGACCAAGAACCCCACCTCGTAGGAAGACAAGGTATTGGCATGAATGCGGCAAGTGACGAAGACTGAAGACAGGACAAGTGGCCAGAGGTGCAAGGGAGAGATTGTTGTTAATTGGATGCCCCTTGGCCACTAGTCTCCAGAATTGGCAAGTAGTGGACGGACCAGGCATACACAGCTTGTGTGGAGCAAGTCCCCTGGGTCTGATCCGACAGGCCAGGCATGGACTGTCCTTGTTCAAGGATAAGTCACCTGGGTTTCTGATGATTGCTGGTCATATCGTCAATCTGACCATACCGATGGAAAGAGCAGGTGTCAAATCATCAGCTGTCCAAGTTTCGGAGCCTCAGGCCACGTGACTCACAAATGACAATGCAATGCTCATTGTGATTAACCTATAATAGAGGCCTACATTTCTAGCACCGCGGAATACTCCAGCCACTTTTGGAGTAGGGATTGCAGAGGGGCAATGGGGAAGGCCATTGAGGGACTGAGAATGGAAACTTTGGCCGCAAGTATTCATGCCAAGAGATACATGAACTGCTCAACTACTACCCATAACACACTTGAAATACTACGTGGGATTCTACGCAGGCTTCTCTCACCACGGGTCTTGTCCCTCACACACATGTATGATGCAATAACAGCCTCTATGCTCCCCTATTCTACAGCCCTTCTTTCCCCTATCAGCTACTTGCCCATCCCTTTGTCTTCTTCTTTACTTGCTCCTTTGCATCTCCACGGCCCATCATGTTCCATTATTACATAGTGGTGGTGCTTCGGCTTCTCCTGTAGAATGGGTAATCCGGGTCTTCTTCTGGCTCTGCACATCCACGGTGCTGATGTAATTCTGCGGATGTGATTGTGTCCGCCAGTTTGTAACAGGCCTTGGGAACATGTTCTGTCCTTTCCGTTCACTGCAAGAGTGTTTGTGCCCCTTGGCCTCAAGGCCATCCGTTGATCTCAGCCGCCATGATGCAGGGCTACGGGGGAGTTTGACTCAGGTTCCCGCCACTGGTCTTGCATGTCCCTTCTCTCATGTTGTCCTTGCCTTTTGCTTGACCCCTTAGACGCGGGAGCCAGCATCCTCCAACCTCCTTCTCCGAGCAGACTTCCATTTGGCTTCCGCGGATTGATTCACCCATTCTGTGGAAGCCTCAGTAGTTCGCAAACAATCCTTCTACTGCGGAGAAAATCTTGTTGACAAGCCGCCTGATGTTCCGGCTTGCAGTGAGACGTCTCCTCCATCCACGAGGCCCCGAGGAGAGCGGAGAGGGCAAGGGAGGAGGGCATAGACCATGGACGAGGGGGAATTTCGCATAACTACGAGAGAGGGCACTACAGGGGTTCCCACATGTAGTACAAGCAAATGTTCCACAGCTGGCAGAGTGCAAGCAGGGGAACCCCAAGCACCTCTTCCAGGAATTGTCTGACTTAGTCCACGAGTGGCAGCTTGGGGAGTTCCGATTAATGGTGGAAGTGGAGTTGGGAGGGAAGAAGGCACTCCCACAGTTGTAGTGACTCACGGCAGTGCAAAAAGAGCAAAGCGGGGATTGGCAATTAGAATATCTCAGGTCTGTCACCGACCTGCTGTATATGGCATCAGAGGACTCGAGAGTGACGTGCAGGTTTCACCTTGGACTCCCGACTCCACACCTGCGCCATACGCCAACATGCATGTGTGCTGAGAGGAGCCTGATACACCCATGCACACAACAGCATGCCCTCCGATGTGTCAAGGGAGGGGGTATGAAGGCAGTCCATGATTGTCAGAAACCGGGGTGCGGTTCCAACGAGGCCCGACGGGTCTTCGGTGCTCACGGCTATGTTTAATGCGGGTGGTTCTGAGTCTAAGCGTGAGCTTTCTGGTCGCCACACGCTATGTTTTTGGCAGTTGAAAACGAACGTGAGACAGGCACATTTTGCAAGGGGAATAACGCGATCTTGCATTAGCTTTTGAACATACACATGATCTGAACATTTGTAGGGCAAGTCATGAGCTCTGCAACGCACCAAACCGTGCACAATTTGGATCATCGTAGCTCCAGCTACGTCAGCCGAAGCGCAACACCCCAAATCAGCCACTCGGTCCGCAAGGCGTCCCACGTTGCCCGCCGAGGCGCCCTCACACATCAAGGACCCATCAGAATGCCATTCAAGAGGCGCAGATATCCCTACATGTACAGGCAACATCCCTTGCGCCTTTGGGGTATGTTTCGATGAGTTAATCATCAAGTTTGGTGATGGGGACTGATGTGGGTTGAAACCTGTTCGCGGATCTCTCGTCGGAATTTTGACTAACCCCGAGTAACAAACTGTACTACTGAGTTTCGGACTCCGAGCCAGGATTTTGGCCAAGTCCCTCAGTAACAAACTGTACTTCTGAAATCCGGCGGATCATCCACCGGACGCCTCGGCAGATCTTCCGGAGCAAAATCCCCAGACGGCATTTTGTTACTCGTTCCGGTCCATTATTCACCGGAAGTCGAACCACGGCCGGCTCCCAGAACCGCCACACACATCCCAACTTTGGAAGCCCATATCTCCCTCATTATAAGTACGATTCTAGTGAAATGACTTTCACCGGATTCAGCGACTTGTCCACTTTCAAGGGCAATCCTCCATTTTAGGATCCGTACAATCATCCAATTTCCAGATCCGTTGTTGAGGAATTTCCTCTCTTTGGCGGCTTGTCTGCGCCTCCCAGCGCCGCACTTGGGCATGCAGAGGGGCAATCTTCAACATTCTCCCCCTTGTACGTGCCATCCCTGCTGCTCCTGCTTGCTCTCAGTCATCTTCCGCTGCGTCCTCGAGCCCATCATAGTTGGTCATCCCATGTCCGGCCATGCTCAATGCGTGCCGGTCCACGGGTTGCGCTTTGGTCAAGTAATTCACAAGCAAGTTGTGCTTGCTGCAATCCTACAGCACCACCTGCCCCTTTTCAACCATGTCCCGTGCGTAGTGATAACGCACGTCAATGTGCATCGTCCTCCTGTGTTGCGTCAGGTTGTTGTTCAGCGAGATTGAGCCGGTGTTGTCCTCTTGCACCACCATGGGCTCCTATTGCGGCAGCCCCAACTCCCACAGCAACCTGCAGAGCCATACCGCCTCCTTGACCGCCTTGGCAAGTGCAATGTGCTCTGCTTCCACCGTGGAGGTGGCGACGCAGTCTTGCTTTCTGCTGCACCACGAGACCAGTGCACCATCGAGGAAGAACACGTAGCCAAGTGTGCACTTCTGCTTGTCCACATCGCCAGCGTAGTCTGCGTCCATGTAGCAGACCCGAGGCAAAGGGTCTGCCCGCCCCTTGCCATCCAACCTTAGGCGCGCGTGCCGCGTTGCCTACAATTAGCGGAGGATGCGCTTGTCCGCTAGCTAGTGTAGTGGCCCTGAATCAGCCACGTACTTGCTCACTTGGCCCACCGTGTAGGCCAGATCCGGTCGAGTCGCCACCATGGCGTACATGAGGCAGCCGATTGGTAGGGCACCCATGCTATATCCTCCCGCTATTCTTTTGTTTACTGCGCCATTGCCGCACTCAGTGCACAGGTCGTGGAGACCGGACTGCCAACTGGTTTGTAGTCCTCCATGCTGTACCGCTTCAGTACCTTGGCCACGTATTTGGCCTGTCCCTGCTCAAGCCTGCGCGCCCTCCGGTTCCGCGTAATGCTCACCCCAACGTAGTACTCCGGCTCCTTGATGTCGGACATCTGGAATCTGCTCCTTAGCTGTCCTTTCAGCCGCTCTAGGCTCCGCAGATCCGTCGAGCACAAAATCAGGTCTTCCACATAGAGAACGACGATCTGATGGAGTTGTTTGTCGCGCCGCACATACACGCTGTGATCCGCCTTACAGCGCTTGAAACCAAGTTGTGCCATAAAGTTGTCCATCTGTTGGTACCGGCATTGGGGCGACTGTTTTTGCCTGTACAAGGACTTCCAAAGCTTACACACCTTGCCCTCCGGCACCTCCACCCCCTCCGGCACCTCCATTTAGATCTCTTTTTCAATGATGCCATTGAAGGAGGCTTTCTTTACGTCCATTTGGTGGAGTTCCATGTCCTTCGCGGCCACCATCGCAAGGATTGCCCTGATGCTTGTGAACTCGGCAACGGAGTGAAGGTCTCATCGTAGTGTTTGCCCTTACGTTGTGCGTATCCCTTTGCCACCAGCACCACCTTGTATTTGTCAACCACACCTTCCTTCGTGAACTTGGTCTTAAAGACCCACTTTGAGCCGATGACCTTGGCATCTTTTGGCCTATCAACTAGCTCCTATGTATCATTTTCCATGATGGATGCCAGCTCCGATTTGATGGCTACGTCCCATTGATCCCCTTCGGGCCGTGCAAGCGCCTCTTGTACAGTAGTCGGCTCCGTTGATGCAGCCAGCATGCACCGCGTCATGCCGATCCATGGACCAGTGCTTGAGTCGAAGCGCTTTCTCACTTTTTACTGCCTCCCGCTGCGGCGCAGTGAATTTGGTGGCGCATCGTCACTCTACTGCGATCCCTCTGACTCAACAAGCTCCAATGAATCATGGACCGGACAGCTCCCCAAGGATCTCTCTCGCTCTGGCAAAGCATCGCCCAAACGACCGGCACGTCCGGTGGATTTTCCACTGATGCCCGATGCTCACTATGTCGAGAGTACGCACCTTGGCACCCTCGGTGCCTCATTCGCCGGATCCTTCTCGTGGATCTCCTCATCAGCTTGATCGTCATCAGAGTCCTCCGCATCGGCTGCCACCGCAGGTGCACCTTTGCACTCTGATGGCGCATCCTTAACTGCGGCATCCGCCGGCTCCTTGTAATCAAGGAGCTGGAACCACTCCTACGTCTTTGGAGTGTCAACCACGCCCGCGTTGTTGCTACTGATTAGCTCTGCTGCTCATCAAACTTGACATCTCGGCTGCGGATGACCTCCTCCATGTGCATGTCATAGAGCCTGTACGCCTTATGCGTGCTCTCATAGCCAAGGAAGAGATACAAATTTGCCCGCGGCTCGAGCTTGCTGTCGCGCCTTTGCGCAACCTGCACCATTGCATGCGCCTTGCACTTGAACACTTTCAGGTGTGCCACACTTGGCTTGCGCCCGCTCCAAACCTCCTACTGTGTCTTCCAGCCGCTCCTGCCCTTCAGCACCGGTGTAGGAGTGAGGTTGATGGTGTAGCTTGCCATACACACAGCTTCTGCCCACAAGCTTTGTGGCAATCCCGCATCCACCAACATGGTCCCTACCATGTTTAGCAGCGTCTGGTTTGCCCGCTCCACCACGCCATTTGACTGAGGAAGATATGGCGTAGTTTGTTCCCATTTTATGCCCTGTTGCTTCATCCACCCGCTACAGCCCACGTACTCAACACCATTGTCACTCCGTAGCGCTCTGACCTTCCGGTCAGTCTGCCTCTCCATCGCGGTGACATTCTCCTTCAACCGGTCCAGGACCTCGCCTTTCCGCTTCATGAAGTACACGTAGAGTTGTCTGCTGTAGTCATCAATGAAGGTGACAAAGTGAAGCGTGCCGCTCTTTGACGCCGTCTTGAATGGTCCGCACACATTGCTGTGCACGACCTCCAGCAGGTCCGAGGCGCAATGCACATTCTTGTTGAACGGTTTGCACCGCGCCTTGCCCAAAATACAAGGCTCACACTTTTCTTCCTTTGCTGCATCTGTCGCCTCTTCCGCACCGTCGATGATGATGCCCCGTACCGGCTCCCGCTTTGCCATCTCCTTCACGACTGCGAGTGAGGAATGCCCCAGTCATCGGTGCTAGAGCTCCAGATCAGCTCCCCCTCCTTTGGCCAGGTTGACGGTGTGTTCTTGCAAGTCTGCTGAATCCGTCGCCGTGGGGATCACCTTGGTCTCCACGATGTAGAGGCCTCCCTCGCGCTTAGCCTCCAGCACGGGCTCGCCGCCACCGTCCTTCCGCACGACTGCCCCTCTTCTCCTGAAGAGCACCTCGTACCCCTTGTCAGTTAGGCGGCTAGCACTTAGAATGCAAGCCAATCCGGGTACATGCTGCACGTCCTTGATGACGCGCTGCACCCGCTTTCTCCCAACCACNCGGTGTGTTCTTGCAAGTCTGCTGAATCCGTCGCCGTGGGGATCACCTTGGTCTCCACGATGTAGAGGCCTCCCTCGCGCTTAGCCTCCAGCACGGGCTCGCCGCCACCGTCCTTCCGCACGACTGCCCCTCTTCTCCTGAAGAGCACCTCGTACCCCTTGTCAGTTAGGCGGCTAGCACTTAGAATGCAAGCCAATCCGGGTACATGCTGCACGTCCTTGATGACGCGCTGCACCCGCTTTCTCCCAACCACCACCTCCACATCCATGTCTCCTTGGCCAGCCGCCGGCTCGACCTTGTCGTTCGCAACCACCATGGATTTTCTTGAGTTGGTGTAGTTGATGAACCGGACCTTCTTGACCTGGGTATCCTCCTTCGCTCCAGAGTGAAGGCATCACCGGTTCGCCTTCCTGAGGTAGTGGTTTCGAGTGTCGTTGAGGAGCGCACTCTTGTCTTTTGCGTCCTTGCCACCGGCCTTTGCCTCCTCGGTGCACTCACGGACCTAGTGGCCCTCCTTGCCGCAATTTCGGCACGCACCCTTCTTGGCACATTTCTTGCCGCCGCCATGTCCGCCACCTCCTTTGGCCCCGCTTCCGCCACCACGCATTTTGGTGACGAGGGCCAATGAGGACGACGAGGACTCCCCACAGCTCCTTCGTTATGCCTCGTTGCGGATGTACTGTACGACCACGCAATAGGTGAGCTTGTCCTCCACCCATCCTCCCAAGACTGTAATGAGAGGGCTCCAACTGTCAAGAAGGGCCATGAGGAGGGCAATTGCCTGTAGCTACGTGTCGATATTCACCTCACGTGATTGCACTGTGAGGCAAGCGACTTGATTTGCTGCATGGCAGTGATGACATCATCTCCCTCCTCGATTCTCACTGTTAGGAGTCGCTTTAATGGGAAGATTTTGTTTGCCAGTGACTTGGATTGATGGATGGCACAGAGTTTTTGCCAAGCTTGGGCTGCTAGCTTGCAGCCCTAGAAGTAGTCCCACTGCGCGTCGGCCGTCCCAGACACCAGTAGCATGAGCACCTCCGTGTTCTTCTTTGCAAAGGCCTCTTTCTGTGCTTCAGTCGTCGTCGCTTCGTCGAGGACTTCCATTCCCTTCATGACCTCCAGCAGTCTCTTATGCGCAAGGTGCAGCTCAAAGTGCCACCTCCATAGCCCGTAACCAAGGCCTCTTGCATACTTCTGGATAGGCTGCGTCTCCTTCTGCGCCATTTGCACAGTCTTCAACTCCAGGACCTCAGAGCTTGATGGCAATGTCATCCTTGATGACAGTTCCATCCGCCGCGAAAGCCATGAGCGATTTGTAGACCGGTCAGGGCTGTGGGCCCATAACCCATTGTCAGAAACCGGGGTGCAGTTCCAACGAAGCCCGACGGGTGTTCTGTGCACACGGCTATGTTTTGTGCGGGTGTATCTGAGTCTAAATGTGAGATTTCTGGTCCCCCCACGCTATGTTTCTAGCAGTTGAAGACAAATGTAAGACAGGCACGTTTTGCAAAGGGAAAAACGCGATTTTGCATTAGCTTTTGAACATACACATGATCTGAACATTTGTAGGGCTAGTCATGAGCTCTCCAACGCACTAGACTATGCGCAATTTGGATCACCATTCCTCCCGCTACGTCAGCTGAAGCGCAGCACCCCAAATCAGCCGCTCAGTTGGCAAGGCGTCCCACGTCGCCCGCCGGGGCGCCCTAACACATCAAGGACCCATCAAAATGCCATTCTAGAGGCGCAGATGTCGGTACGCATAGTGGCGGCGCCCCTCGCACCTTTGGGGTCTGTTTTGATGAGTTAATCATCGAGTTTGGTGATGGGGATTGATGTGGGTCGAAACCTGTTCACTGATCTCTAGTCGGAATTTTGACTAACCCCGGGTAACAAACTGTACTGAGTTTCGGACTCCGAGCCAGGATTTTGGCCAAGTCCCTCAGTAACAAACTGCACTCCTGAAATCCGGTGGATTATCCACCGGACGCCTCGGCAGATCTTCCGGAGCAAAATCCCCAGATGGCATTTTGTTACTCGTTCCGGCCAATTATTCACCAGAAGTCAAACCGCGGCCGGCTCCCAGAAGCGCCGCGTACACCCCAACTTTGGAAGCCCATATCTCCCCTGTTACTAGTACGATTCTAGTGAAACTACTTTCACCGGATTCAGTGACTTGTCACATTTCAGCGTCAATCCTCCATTTTAGGATCCGAGCAATCATCTAGTCGCTAGATCTTTCGACGAGGAATTTCCTCTCTCTGGCGGCTTTTCGGCGCCTCCCAACGCCGCACTTGGGCATGCAGAGGGGCAGTCTTCAACAATGATGCAGTGATGAGAGAGTTGGCAACAGTGGTATGTGAGAGTGGGATGGGCGGGATGATAGTCGATCATGTAGTCTTGCTACCAGAGGGGTACCCGGATATCACATGCTTTCACCTGGACACAGGTCACACACTTGTGATGGATGTGGTTATTGTTGACCTGCAGCGGCCGAGACTTAGGAGGATGTTGGCGGAGGGGCCAGGATTGGCACTAGAGGATGCGGTGAGGGCAAAGAAGAGGAAATATTGACGG
Organism: Penium margaritaceum; assembly: GCA_023375785.1. Classification (NCBI taxonomy): domain Eukaryota; kingdom Viridiplantae; phylum Streptophyta; class Zygnematophyceae; order Desmidiales; family Peniaceae; genus Penium; species Penium margaritaceum. The sequence goes on from SZWC01011272.1 coordinate 39,644, forward strand.
TAGCGAAGGGAAGCAGAACGCGACCACATGGAGTTGATATTCCCTGTGATGGAGACCTTGGGGGCCTTCTCGCGAGGCCTCAGCAAGGTACTGCGGACGTCGTTGGAGGCGACTAAGAGGAGGTTGACCCAACAAGAAGGTACTACGGGATTGTCGGTTCCATTGCGTGCCCTCCTCAAGCAGCGCATGACAGTGGCCTTTCAGCGAGCGCATGCGTAGTAGTTACGACAACGGGTTGCGAAGGGTGCGGCGGACAGTTCTCTTGACCAGGACATTGCAAGGGCATGGAGAGTACAATACAGGGGGGACAAGGGACCATCTTTGGCAGATCTGTTCTTTGTGGAGTGGAGATAGATGGATAGGATGACCTTGGCGTCATCACGTGTGCAAATTCAAGGCTATGTTCTAGACTTTCCACTGTGTACTTCTCATCTTGGTGGATTCTGTGTTCTTTGTAGATTCCACTTTGTTGGAGAAATTGGAACATGCATGTGCCACGTGAACTCATGGTTCACTGAAAAGATTGATCAATCTATCTATCTATCTATCTATCTATCTATCTATCTATCTATCTATCTATATATCTATCTATCTATATATCTATCTATCTATCTATGTATCTATCTATCTATGTATCTATCTATCTATCTATCTATGTATCTATCTATCTATCTATATATCTATCTATCTATGTATCTATGTATCTATCTATCTATCTATCTATCTATCTATCTATCTATCTATCTATCTATCTATCTATCTATCTATCTATCTATCTATC